>CAHIKZ030003453.1:475000-590000 GCA_903632075.3 Acanthosepion pharaonis | reverse complement strand
AAAAGACAACCAAAAAAAAAAAAAAAAAACAAAAAAAAAAAAATATAAATTCAAAGCATATCTAAATAATTCCAACCTTTGCCTTGATTTTCTGTTCTGAAAAGAGCAGATTTTAACATAGCAAACATCAAAAGACAACCAAAAAAACAAAAAAAAAAAAAAAAAACAATATAAATTCAAAGCATATCTAAATAATTCCAACCTTTGCCTTGATTTTCTGTTCTGAAAAAGAGCAGATTTTAACATAGCAAACATCAAAAGACAACCAAAAAAAAAAACAAAAAAAACAATATAAATTCAAAGCATATCTAAATAATTCCAACCTTTGCCTTGATTTTCTGTTCTGAAAAGAGCAGATTTTAACATAGCAAACATCAAAAAGACAACCAAAAAAAAAAAAAAACAAAAACAATTAAATATAAATTCAAAGCATATCTAAATAATTCCAAACTTTGCCTTGATTTTCTGTTCTGAAAAGAGCAGAATTTAACATAGCAAACATCAAAATTACAATTAATGAAAGAATAACTACAGAATTTAATACCAATTTAAAGATTATCCAAAAACTTAGAAACTTAGAAACTTTGCCACGATTTTTCTCTCCTGAAAATTGTGAAAGTTAACCGAAACATCAAATTTACAATAGAAATGAAAAACCATTGGATTAAATATATTATAAATTAAAATATTATCTGAAAACTTGGCATTTACTTTTTACTAGCAGTAGAGCCCGGCGTTGCCCGGGGATATAACAGTAAGAGATAGATCAAGTATCCACCATCATAAAGACTGAAAAATAAAATTGCCAAAGATTATTGTTTAAGGTTGACGGACACGCATGTCTTAATTAGTTTGTTTTTTTTACAAATTGGTCAAACCCAAAATCAAACAAAAACATTGTTTTCAATCGTTATGAGTCTACCGATTGAATTTTATTATAAATAATTGTCTTGTAAATGGAATTTTAAAGCATTCTGAATGTAAAATAAAAAGAAAAAAAAAATTAGTGCAAGACAATAAGAAACACTATGCCAAAAAAAAAAAAAAAAAGTGAAGTTTTGTTGAAATCGGTTGAAAAATGTAGGTAGCCTTTCTGTAATCTTTTAGTTTTACAATTTATGATTTTTACTTATTGAATACAGTAAAAAAAATTGCATATTTTGCTTGTGGTGATTCATAATTAGAATTCTGATTTGAATATATTTTCCACTCGTTTCTAATACAAAAAATATTAACTTTATTTGGGTTTATTAATTATGATCTAACAAATCTTATTCATTTAGTTAGTAGCCTTTCTGTAATAATAATCTTTTACAATTTATGATTTTTACTTATTGAATACAGTAAAAAAATGGGACACCATGTGTATTTAAAGTAGTTTCCTGTCCCGGTTATTATTTTTAGTTAGGACTTGTGTATGTTTAGATTTCATTATCTTTCCCTAAAGATATAGAATTTATTCGATGTTTGTATTCATAAAATCAGTATAGATCGTTAGATTATTGTTTAAGGTTGACGGACACGCATGTCTTAGTTTTTTTTTTATTTTTTACGAATTGGTCAAACCCAAACTGAAACAAAAACATTGTTTTCAATCGTTATGAGTCTCCCGATTGAATAGAATTTTATTATAAATAATTGTCTTGTAAATGGAATTTTTAAAGCATTCTGAATGTTAAAAATAAAGAAAAAAGTGTGCAAGAGAATAAGAAACACTACCAATAATTTTAATTTGTATTTGATGAAGTAGTAGATATGATAATAACCAATTTTAAATGTGCATCTTAAATATTCATACCCTCTGCATTATACTGTTTCTTTTGTATATTCTACTTGAAAGACTTTGTATTGGAGATAAATAGGAAATCCAGATATACCAATTTGCATTTAATAGACCAAAGTATTATATATTATTATAATCAGTTTAAACATCACAAATATGTGTACCTTTGTAATAGATCTCTATTTTCTTCTGAAAGCATTAGCCTTTACACATCAATCATGGAATTTATTTTCATTAGAAATTTAAAAACTAAAATAGGCATACATTGGCCATGAATTTCCATATTCTGAAAGGATTAGCATTTAACAGCAAAAATGGAAATTATAGTTATGTACTTAATGGAATAAACATGATTAATGACATTTAGAAATTTTGGCATTGATATGTACACTTTGAGATACACAGCAATAGACACCAATTTGCATTTAACAGAAGAAAGTTAGTATTATATACAATTATTACCAATCTTAAATATTTATGCCTTTTCTATGGATTTCTCTTTGTTTTGGAAAGATTAGCATTTATATAGGGAACATGAAATTTAAAAATCTTAAGGTATTTCTTCTGAAAATATCAACATTAAACATAGCAAATATAATTTGTATTTAATGGAACAATCACAATATGAAATATAATTATTACCAATTTAAATATCTTAAATATTCGTACCTTTGTTAGCATTGAACAAAAGCAACATAGATATTGCAAATAATGGTTGGTTGGTTGGTTATTCAACTGGTATATCAACCATTGGGGGGGGGGGTCATTAATGTCGAAACGGTTGGTTGGTTGATTTTGTTCAGTAACATGACAATCTCCATGGGTCACTCAATGCCAAAATCTAAATATTTTGTACACAATTTTATACTTTCAGGGTAAATGTATATTTTTTTTTTTTTTAGATATACAGTTTATAGATAATAAGATGTATTGTGCTTTCTTCTATAAGTGCTGGAAGCAGCCTATTTCTTTCAGGTAATCTATTATTTGAGAAACAGATACAATTTTGAAAATCCTAGTAAGTACATCATATTTGCTGTATTTTTTTTTTTTGCAGTCTATTAGGATGTGCTTAACAGTGAGCAGTTCATTACAAGAATGAATGGAACAAGCATAGCATTAAATGTATTCATTACCAAACTGAATATATTAAATAATCTTAACATTTTTTTCAGGATTTCTTTTAATTCTGAAAAGATTAGGTTTCAATGCAGCAAACATTGACATTACAATTTTGATTTAATAAGAATTAAGTTTTGTTCTGTTTTGTCTATGAGTTCTTTAATGTGGAAACTGAATGGCTTAATAGCATCTTATTAAATAGAAATGTATAAAAATGATTGTCAATGGTTTACAAGCATATTTAATAGGAGTTAATTACTACTCAAAATGTTCACTGTCAGGATGTGTTTGATAAAATGGAACTTTCAATTATTACTTGATGTTTCAAGTAATTTCCATTTAGTACTAATTATAATTGAGTTTTTGTACTTCTGAAAATATTCACAATAAATCTTGTCACTAAAAGAAAATGTTCACAAAAGAGTAAATTCCGTTGAATACAACTGAATGACAAACTTTCTTGAATTGTGTTCTGAAAAGCTGAAAACACGTAACTTGTAGCTTCAGATGAGCTTTTTAAGTATTTTTTCCCTGGTGAAGAACTGTAAAAAACTGGAATATCACAATTACATTTCCATAATGTGGCAGTGATGTGTCTGCTTGACTTTTCTTTTGTCTCGCAGGGAAAGCTCAAACAATACTGCAAAGCTGAGAATATGTTGCTGGCTGTAATGTTCTGTAATGTTTGTAATTAACTTTCTGTTGCTTGTAATAGTATGTAATCTCTCCTGAAGTTATGAATATTTCATTTGCTACTGTTTCATAGCAAAAAACATTCAATGAAAAATATTAGATATAATAATTAGCAAATGAAATATCTGAAATATTCATACCTTTAGGTCAGATTTCTTTTTCATCCAAAGATTACTCATTTACAAGACAAGCATTCAATTTACTTTCATTGGAAAAAAATTAGATATCATAAAACATCTTACCCTGCCACTGACAGGTGTTTCTTCTGAAAGTATTAGCATTAGAAAACACAAACAATACGAATAACATTTAATGAAAAATATCATTGTATATAATTACTAGCGTATGTAATATGCATACTTTCAGGATGGATATCTTTTTCATCTACAAAATTACTCATTTACTCTTGTAAGCATTCATTGGAAAAAATTTAGATATCATGAAATATCTTACACTGCAAATAACAGGTGTTTCTTCTGAAAGTATTAGCATTAGAAAAAACAAGCACAAACAATACAAATAACATTCACTGAAAAATGTTGGATATAATTACTAGCAAATGGAATAAGCATACCTTCAGGTATCTCTTCTGAAAATATTAGAATTAACAAAACAAACACTGACAATACAAATAACATTGAATGAAAAACATTATTGGATAAACTATTAGCAAATGGTATAAGCATACCTTCAGGATGGATTTCTTTTTCATCTAGAAAGATCACTCATTTAAAAAGAAAAGCATTCAATTTACATTCATTGCAAAAAATTTAGATACTATGAAATGTCTTACAATGCCACTGACAGGATGTTTGGATGGATGTTGCATTTAACGGCATGTCAACTCCTAATTGGGTCATTTTGTGCTGAAGCCTTATTTATTTATGAATTTAAGATGGTTATATTGTATAAAAGGTTGGGAGGCTGTTGGGTTTCATAATCTACTGTATTTTTTTTGGATTGCTTTTTCTTGTGATTGTTTCTGATTGTATATTTTCATATCTACATCCATGCATGCATATATATGTCTATAAACATATATACACATACATATGCACTATTTGAAAGTGTTATATTTTGTTGAGGATCTTGATTTCTTTGAGAATGTTGTATATTTTATCTGTGTCTGTATTTTTAAAAAATTCTTTTAAGCCTTTTCCATTGAAATATTTTTGTCTTATTTTAGTTATGGTTTTGCATTCCAATAGGATATGTTTTATTATGATTAGGCTTCCACATCTGCATTTTGGTGGATTTGTCTTTTTTAGTATGTAAGAATGGGTTAAGTATGTACTCAATACTCAATATTGTCACTCCTCCATTAGCTCTATGTCCTGTATTGTGGTTATAGTGGTATTATTTATAATTTTTAATTTTTAAGTTAGCATTTTCTTGTAAATAAGTTTCCTGTAAGCAGATGACAGTTGGATGCAGTAGTGATATAAGTATGAGTAGGTCATTGCAATTAGATTTTATTCCACGACAGTTCCATTGCATGATCTTATGTGCCATAGTTATATTTTCATTTTTTGGGGGTAAAGTTACCTTCTAGGTTTATATCATTTGTCCTCTCCAGTTTTTTTTGTTTTTTTTCAGCCCTTGAGTTTTTTGAATCTTTATCTTCAGCTACTTGTGGTGTCCTTTGGTCAGATTTTTGCTTTTGTTTTGGAAGTTGTTTATTTTCATTCTCTTCTATTTCCATATATTCCAGAGGTTCAAATTTATTTTAATTTGATATATTGATTCTTGATTTTGAGTTAGATCTTGATCCAATGTTTTCTTGTTCTGTTGTCATTTTTTTGTCTTTTTGTTTATTTTTCATTTTCTTGGTTTGGGAAGAAGAGGGTTCACTGGAGTTTTGTTCTTTGTTTTCTTTCCACAGTTTTTTGCCTTCTTCTGGGTTAATTCCATTAATTTGGGTTGTTAAGTTTTATTTTGATTTGATTTAAGTTCGGTTAAGAAGGTTTTTAAGTCTTTAAGGAAAGCTTTTACTTCCTTCAGTTGAATCTTTTATTTTATCTTCATTGTTTATTTTATTTGCTTTTTGTATTATGGAGGCATAGGTGCTTTCATTTATGTTATTTTTAAAATCTTTTCAAGCTTCTAAGAAAGTTATATTTTTTTTGTGTTTTATTATGATTATTTCTTTTTGCTGTTTGTAGATACTACATTGTTTTGAGACGGCAGAGTGGTTTCCCAAACAGTTTGAGCATAGGCTCTCATTTGGACAATTCTCTTCTTTAAGTTCTGGTTCTTTTTCACTACATTTTCCACATGTTTCTTTGTTTCGACAGGAATCTCTGATGCCCAAATTTGTGGCATCTGTAGCATTGAAGAGGGTTTGGTATGTATTGTTCCACTCTTATAATTTCATATCCGATTTTAATTGTTCCCAGAATTTGGGTGGAGTTGAAAGTTAGAGTGTAGGTATTAGTTCGTATCTCTACTTCATGTTTCTTTATTGTGATTCTTTTGATGTTTGGAACACCTTGAGTTTGGAGTTCTATTTTTATCTCCTCTAGAGTGCACAGGGAGAGCTCCTTGTTTTTACTACACCCATTCAAAAATTTAGGCTTTGGTGTGGGTAGGATTTTATTTCTATTTCTTGTAATTTTTTTTTGTCTTATTACTGTATCTGCATTTTTTCCACTTACACTAGTAATGTACCATTTTGTAATTTTTTTACAATTTTTCTCATGATTATATATTTGATATAGCTTTTGGATTTTAAATGGAGATATTTCAGTTAGTGCTTTGTTGCTTATTGCTTCTAGAACAATAAATTGTGGAAAGTTTTCATGATCATTTTCTTTTTCAGAATCATTATCCACATGTGGTCTCTTGGAAGATTTCTTTTTTTCCATTGATTATTTTTATTTTGATTCATCTTCCATGCTCCCTACCCACCGCAGAGTAAAGGATTGGGACATGACAAGGGGGAAACCCATTTGCCTTGCCTGCCACTGAGAGGTATCTCTTCTGAAAATATTAGAATTAACAAAACAAACACTGACAATACAAATAACATTGAATGAAAAATATTGGAGAAATTATTAGCAAATGGTATAAGCATACCTTCAGGATGGATTTCTTTCTCATCTATGAGAAAAGCATTCAATTTACATTCATTGGAAAAAATTTAGACATCATAAAATATCTTACAATGCCAATGACAGGTATCTCTTCTGAAAATATTAGAATTAACAAAACAAACACTGACAATACAAATAATATTGAATGAAAAACATTGGATAAATTATTAGCAAATGTTATAAGCATACCTTCAGGATGGATTTCTTTTTCATCTAAAAAGATCACTCATTTATGAGAAATGCATTCAATTTACATTCATTGGAAAAAATTTACATATCATAAAATATCTTACAATGCCAATGACAGGTATCTCTTCTGAAAATATTAGAATTAACAAAACAAACAGACAATACAAATAACATTGAATGAAAAACATTACTGGATAAACTATTAGCAAATGGAATAAGCATACCTTCAGGATGGATTTCTTTTTCATCTACAAAGATCACTCATTTACGAGAAAACCATCCGATTTACATTCATTGCAAAAAAAATTTAGATATCATAAAATATCTTACAATGCCACTGACAAGTATCTCTTCTGAAAATATTAGAATTAACAACTCAAACACTGTCAATACAGATAAAATTGAATAAAAAACATTGGATAAATTATTAGCAAATGGTATAAGCATACCTTCAGGATGGATTTCTTTTTCATCTACGAGAAAAGCATTCAATTTTCATTCAATGGAAAAAATTTAGACATCTTAAAATATCTTACAATGCCAATGACAGGTATCTCTTCTGAAAATATTAGAATTAACAAAACAAACACTGACAATACAAATAATATTGAATGAAAAACATTACTGGATAAATTATTAGCAAATGGTATAAGCATACCTTCAGGATGGATTTCTTTTTCATCTACAAAGATCACTCATATACGAGAAATGCATACAATTTACATTCATTGCAAAAAAAAATTTAGACATCATAAAATATCTTATAATGCCAATGACGGGAATCTCTTCGGAAAATATTAGAATTAACAAAACCAACACTGACAATACAAATAACATTGAATGAAAAACATTATTGGATAAATTATTAGCAAATGTTATAAGCATACCTTCAGGATGGATTTCTTTTTCATCTATGAAGATCACTCATGTACGCGAAAAGCATTCAATTTACATTCATTGGAAAAAATTTAGGTATCATAAAATATCTTACAATGCCAATGACAGGTATCTCTTCTGAAAATATTAGAATTAACAAAACAAACACTGACAATACAAATAATATTGAATGAAAAACATTATTGGATAAATTATTAGCAAATGGTATAAGCATACCTTCAGGATGGATTTCTTTTCATCTACGATTCAGCATTCAATTTACATTCAATGGAAAAAATTTAGACATCATAAAATATCTTACAATGCCAATGACAGGTATCTCTTATGAAAATATTAGAATTAACAAAACAAACACTGACAATACAAATAATATTGAATGAAAAACATTGCTGGATAAACTATTAGCAAATGGAATAAGCATACCTTCAGGATGGATTTCTTTTTCATCTACAAAGATCACTCATTTACGAGAAAACCATCCGATTTACATTCATTGCAAAAAAAATTTAGATATCATAAAATATCTTACAATGCCACTGACAGGTATCGCTTCTGAAAATATTACAATTAACAACACAAACACTGACAATACAAAAATAACATTGAATGAAAAACATTGGATAAATTATTAGCAAATGGTATAAGCATAACTTCAGGATGGATTTTTTTCATCTACGAGAAAAGCATTCAAGTTACATTCATTGCAAAAAAAAAATTTACATATCATAAAATATCTTACAATGCCACTGACAGGTATCTCTTCTGAAAATATTAGAATTAACAAAACAAACAGACAATACAAATAATATTGAATGAAAAACATTACTGGATAAACTATTAGCAAATGGAATAAGCATACCTTCAGGATGGATTTCTTTTTCATCTACAAAGATCACTCATTTACGAGAAAACCATCCGATTTCCATTCATTGCAAAAAAAATTTAGATATCATAAAATATCTTACAATGCCAGGTATCTCTTCTGAAAATATTAGAATTAACAACACAAACACTGACAATACAAATAACATTGAATGAAAAACATTATTGGATAAATTATTAGCAAATGGTATAAGCATACCTTCAGGATGGATTTCTTTCTCATCTACGAGAAAAAGCATTCAATTTACATTCATTGGAAAAAATTTAGACATCATAAAATATCTTACAATGCCAATGACAGGTATCTCTTTTAAAAATATTAGAATTAACAAAACAAACACTGACAATACAAATAACATTAAATAAAAAACATTGGATAAATTATTAGCAAATGGTATAAGCATACCTTCAGGATGGATTTCTTTTTCATCTACAAAGATCACACATTTAGGAGAAAAGCATTCAATTTACATTCATTGCAAAAAAAATTTACATATCATAAAATATCTTACAATGCCATTGACAGGTATCTCCCCTGAAAATATTAGAATTGACAAAACAAACACTGACAATACAAATAACATTGAATGAAAAACATTATTGGATAACATATTAGCAAATATTCTTTTGATGTTTGTAACACCTTGACTTTGGAGTTCTATTTTTATCTCCTCTAGATTGCACAGGAGAGCTCCTTGTTTTACTACAAAAAAAATTTAGGCTTTGGTATGGGTAGGATTTTATCACTGTTTCAATTTTTTTGTCTTATTACTATATCTGCATTTTTTCCACTTACACTAGTAATGTACCATTTTGTAAATTATTTTACATTTTTTTCTTATGATTATATATTTGATATAGCTTTTGGATTTTTTAAATGGAGATATTACAGTTAGTGCTTTGTTGCTTCTGATTGCTTCTAGAACAATGAATCGTGGAAAGTTTTCATGATCATTTTCTTTTTTCAGAATCATTATCCACATTTGGTCTCTTGAAAATTGATTGTTTTTTATTTTGATTCATCTTCCATGCTCCCTACTCACCGCAGAGTAAACGATTGGGACATTACAAGGGGGAAACCCATTCGCCTTGCCTGCCACTGTGAGGTATCTCTTCTGAAAATATTAGAATTAACAAAACAAATACTGACAATACAAATAACATTGAATGAAAAACATTATTGGATAAACTATTAGCAAATTGAATAAGCATATCTTCAGGATGTATTTCTTTTTCATCTACAAAGATCACTCATGTACGAGAAAAGTATTCAATTTGCATTCATTGGAAAAAATTTAGATATCATAAAATATGTTACAATGCCAATGACAGGTATCTCTTCTGAAAATATTAGAATTAACAAAACAAACACTGACAATACAAATAACATTGAATGAAAATCATTATTGGATATAATTATTAGCAAATGTAATATGCATACCATCAGGATGGATTTCGTTTGATCTACAAAGACTACTCATTTACAAGAGAAACATTCACGTTATTTCATTAGAATAAATGTAGATATTATAAAACATCTTGCCCTGCCATTGACAAATGTTTCTTCTGAAAGTAGTAGCATTACAAAACAAAGACAAACAATACAAACAAAATTCAATGAGAAACAGTACTGGATATAATTATTAGCAAATGTAATATGCATACCTTCAGGATGGATTTCTTTTTCGGCTACAAAGATTACTCATTGACACGACAAACATTCAAGTTACTTTCATGAGAATCACTATAGATATTATTAAACATCTTGCCCTGCCATTGACAAATGTTTCTTCTGAAAGTATTAGCATTACAAAACAAAGACAAACAATACAAACAAAATTCAATGAAAACCATTATGGGATATAATTATTAGCAAATGTAATATGCATACCTTCAGGATGGATTTCTTTTTTCGTAGATTACTCATTTACAGGACAAACATTCAAGTTACTTTCATTAGAATAAATGTAGATATCATAAAACATCTTACCCTGCCACTGACAAATGTTGCTTCTGAAAGTAGTAGCATTACAAAACAAAGACAAACAATACAAACAAAATTCAATGAAAAACATTATTAGATATAATTATTAGCAAATGTAATATGCATACCTTCAGGATGCATTTCTTTTTCGTCAACAAAGATTACTCATTTACATGGCAAACATTCAAGTTACTTTCATTAGAATAAATGTAGATATCATAAAACATCTTACCCTGCCACTGACAAATGTTTCTTCTGAAAGTATTAGCATTACAAAACAAAGACAAACAATACAAACAAAATTCAATGAAAAACATTATTAGATATAATTATTAGCAAATGTAATATGCATACCTTCAGGATGGATTTCTTTTTCGTCTACAAAGATTACTCATTTACACGACAAACATTCAAGTTACTTTCATGAAAATCACTATAGATATTATTAAACATCTTAATGACAAATGTTGCTTCTGAAAGTATTAGCATTACAAAACAAAGACAAACAATACAAACAAACAAATTCAATGAAAAACATTATTAGATATAATTATTAGCAAATGTAATATGCATACCTTCAGGATGGATTTCTTTTTTCACTACAAAGATTACTCATCTACAGACAAACATTCAAGTTACTTTCATTAGAATAAATGTAGATATCATAAAACATCTTACCCTGCCACTGACAAATGTTTCTTCTGAATGTATTAGCATTACAAAACAAATACAAACAAAATTCAATGAAAAACATTATCAGATATAATTATTAGCAAATGTAATATGCATACCTTCAGGATAGATTTCTTTTTCGGCTACAAAAGATTACTCATCTACACGACAAACATTCAAGTTACTTTCATTAGAATAAATGTAGATATCATAAAACATCTTACCCTGCCACTGACAAATGTTTCTTCTGAATGTATTAGCATTACAAAACAAAGACAAACAATACAAACAAAATTCAATGAAAACCATTATTAGATATAATTATTAGCAAATGTAATATGCATACCTTCAGGATGGATTTCTTTTTCGGCTACAAAGATTACTCATTTACATGACAAACATTCAAGTTACTTTCATTAGAATGAATGTAGATATCATAAAACACCTTACCCTGCCACTGATAAATGTTGCTTCTGAAAGTAGTAGCATTACAAAACAAAGACAAACAATACAAACAAAATTCAATGAAAAACATTATCAGATATAATTATTAGCAAATGTAATATGCATACCTTCAGGATGGATTTCTTTTTCGTCTACAAAGATTACTCATTTACACGACAATCATTCAAGTTACTTTCATGAGAATCACTATAGATATTATTAAACATCTTGCCCTGCCACTGACAAATGTTTCTTCTGAAAGTATTAGCATTACAAAACAAAGACAAACAATACAAACAAAATTCAATGAAAAACATTATTAGATATAATTATTAGCAAATGTAATATGCATACCTTCAGGATGGATTTCTTTTTAAGCTACAAAGATTACTCATTTACATGAACATTCAAGTTATTTTCATTAGAATAAATGTAGATATCATAAAACATCTTACCCTGCCACTGATAAATGTTGCTTCTGAAAGTAGTAGCATTACAAAACAAAAGACAAACAATACAAACAAAATTCAATGAAAAACAGTATTGATATAATTATTAGCAAATGTAATATGCATACCTTCAGGATGGATTTCTTTTTTCGTCTACAAAGATTACTCATTTACACGACAAACATTCTTGTTACTTTCATGAGAATCACTATAGATATTATTAAACATCATGCCCTGCCATTGACAAATGTTTCTTCTGAAAGTATTAGCATTACAAAACAAAGATAAACAATACAAGCAAAATTCAATGAAAAACATTATTGGATATAATTATTAGCAAATGTAATATGCATACCTTCAGGATGGATTTCTTTTTTATCTACAAAAGATTACTCATTTACATGACAAAACATTCAAGTTACTTTCATTAGAATAAAAGTAGATATCATAAAACATCTTACCCTGCCACTGATAAATGTTGCTTCTGAAAGTAGTAGCATTACAAAACAAAGACAAACAATACAAACAAAATTCAATTAAAAACAGTATTGGATATAATTATTAGCAAATGTAATATGCATACCTTCAGGATGGATTTCTTTTTCGTCTACAAAGATTACTCATTTACACGACAAACATTCAAGTTACTTTCATGAGAATCACTATAGATATTATTAAACATCATGCCCTGCCAATGACAAATGTTTCTTCTGAAAGTATTAGCATTACAAAACAAAGAGAAACAATACAAGCAAAATTCAATGAAAAACATTATTGGATATAATTATTAGCAAATGTAATATGCATACCTTCAGGATGCATTTCTTTTTCGGCAAAAGATTACTCATCTACACGACAAACATTCAAGTTACTTTCATTAGAATAAATGTAGATATCATAAAACATCTTACCCTGCCACTGACAAATGTTTCTTCTGAATTAGCATTACAAAACAAAGACAAACAATACAAACAAAATTCAATGAAAAACATTATCAGATATAATTATTAGCAAATGTAATATGCATACCTTCAGGATGCATTTCTTTTTCGTCAACAAAGATTACTCATTTACATGGCAAACATTCAAGTTACTTTCATTAGAATAAATGTAGATATCATAAAACATCTTACCCTGCCACTGACAAATGTTTCTTCTGAAAGTATTAGCATTACAAAACAAAGACAAACAATACAAACAAAATTCAATGAAAAACATTATCAGATATAATTATTAGCAAATGTAATATGCATACCTTCAGGATGGATTTCTTTTTAAATCTAAAAAGATTGCTCATTTACCGACAAACATTCAAGTTACTTTCATTAGAATGAATGTAGATATCATAAAACGTCTTACCTTGCCGGTGACAAATTTGCTTCTGAAAGTAGTCGCATTACAAAAACAAAGACAAACAATACAAACAAAATTCAATGAAAAACAGTATTGGATATAATTATTAGCAAATGTAATATGCATACCTTCAGGATGGATTTCTTTTTTACATCTACAAAGATTACTCATTTACATTATTACAAACATTCAAGTTACTTTCATTAGAATGAATGTAGATATCATAAAACGTCTTACCTTGCCACTGACAAATGTTGCTTCTGAAAGTAATACCATTACAAAACAAAGACAAACAATACAAACAAAATTCAATGAAAAACAGTATTGATATAATTATTAGCAAATGTAATATATGCAGGATGGATTTCTTTTAGGATACAAAGATTACTCATTTACGACAAACATTACTCAAGTTCAAGAGAGAATCACTATAGATATTATTAAACATCTTGCCCTGCCATTGACAAATGTTTCTTCTGAAAGTATTAGCATTACAAAACAAAGAGAAACAATACAAGCAAAATTCAATGAAAAAACATTATTGGATATAATTATTAGCAAATGTAATATGCATACCTTCAGGATAGATTTCTTTTTCGCTACAAAAGATTACTCATTTACACGACAAACATTCAAGTTACTTTCATTAGAATGAATGTAGATATCATAAAACGTCTTACCTTGCCAAAATGTTGCTTCTGAAAGTAGTACCATTACAAAACAAAGACAAACAATACAAACAAAATTCAATGAAAAACATTATTAGATATAATTATTAGCAAATGTAATATGCATACCTTCAGGATGGATTTCTTTTCGTCTACAAAGATTACTCATTTACACGACAAAACATTCAAGTTACTTTCATGAGAATCACTATAGATATTATTAAACATCTTGCCCTGCCACTGACAAATGTTTCTTCTGAAAGTATTAGCATTACAAAACAAAGACAAACAATACAAACAAAATTCAATGAAAAACATTATTAGATATAATTATTAGCAAATGTAATATGCATACCTTCAGGATGGATTTCTTTTTACTTTTACAAAAGATTACTTATTTACATGACAAACATTCAAGTTACTTTCATTAGAATGAATGTAGATATCATAAAACGTCTTACCCTGCCACTGATAAATGTTTGCTTCTGAAAGTAGTAGCATTACAAAAACAAAGACAAACAATACAAACAAAATTCAATGAAAAACAGTATTGGATATAATTATTAGCAAATGTAATATGCATACCTTCAGGATGGATTTCTTTTCGTCTACAAAGATTACTCATTTACACGACAAACATTCAAGTTACTTTCATGAGAATCACTATAGATATTATTAAACATCATGCCCTGCCATTGACAAATGTTTCTTCTGAAAGTATTAGCATTACAAAACAAAGAAAAACAATACAAGCAAAATTCAATGAAAAACATTATTGGATATAATTATTAGCAAATGCAATATGCATACCTTCAGGATGCATTTCTTTTTCGTCTACAAAGATTACTCATTTACACGACAAACATTCAAGTTACTTTCATTAGAATAAATGTAGATATCATAAAACATCTTACCCTGCCACTGACAAATGTTTCTTCTGAATGTATTAGCATTACAAAACAAAGACAAACAATACAAACAAAATTCAATGAAAAACATTATCAGATATAATTATTAGCAAATGTAATATGCATACCTTCAGGATGGATTTCTTTTTTCGTCAACAAAGATTACTCATTTACATGACAAACATTCAAGTTACTTTCATTAGAATAAATGTAGATATCATAAAACATCTTACCCTGCCACTGACAAATGTTTCTTCTGAAAGTATTAGCATTACAAAACAAAGACAAACAATACAAACAAAAATTCAATGAAAAACATTATCAGATATAATTATTAGCAAATGTAATATGCATACCTTCAGGATGGATTTCTTTTCGTCTACAAAGATTGCTCATTTACACGACAAACATTCAAGTTATTTTCATTAGAATAAATGTAGATATCATAAAACATCTTACCCTGCCACTGAAAAACAAATGTTTCTTCTGAATGTATTAGCATTACAAAACAAAGACAAACAATACAAACAAAATTCAATGGAAAACATTATTGGATATAATTATTAGCAAATGTAATATGCATACCTTCAGGATAGATTTCTTTTTCGTAATACAAAGATTACTCATTTACACGACAAAACATTCAAGTTACTTTCATGAGAATCACTATAGATATTATTAAACATCATGCCCTGCCATTGACAAATGTTTCTTCTGAAAGTATTAGCATTACAAAACAAAGAGAAACAATACAAGCAAAATTCAATGAAAACATTATTGGATATAATTATTAGCAAATGTAATATGCATAAACAATCTTCAGGATGCATTTCTTTTTTCTTTTTTCGGCTACAAAGATTACTCATTTACAACGACAAACATTCAAGTTATTTTCATTAGAATAAATGTAGATATCATAAAACATCTTACCCTGCCACTGACAAATGTTTCTTATGAATGTATTAGCATTACAAAACAAAGACAAAACAATACAAACAAAATTCAATGAAAAACATTATTAGATATAATTATTAGCAAATGTAATATGCATACCTTCAGGATGGATTTCTTTTTGCCTACAAAGATTACTCATTTACATGACAAACATTCAAGTTACTTTCATTAGAATGAATTATCATAAAACATTTACCCAATGCCAATGAAAAACTGATAAATTATTAGCTTCTGAAAGGATAGTAGCATTACAAAACAAAGACAAAATGAATGAATACAAAAACAAAATTCAAAAGAAAACAAAACAGTATTGAAAAACATTATTGATATAATTATTAGCAAATGTAATATGCATACCTTCAGGATGGATTTCTTTTTCGTCTACAAAAGATTACTCATTTACACGACAAACATTCAAAGTTACTTTCATTAGAATCACTATAGATATTATTAAACATCTTGCCCTGCCACTGACAAATGTTTCTTCTGAAAGTATTAGACAAACAATACAAACAAAATTCAATGAAAACATTCAAAAAATGTAATATGCATACCTTCAGCATTAACAAAAAAACAAAGAGAACAATACAAACAAAATTCAATGAAAAACATTATTAGATATAATTATTAGCAAATGTAATATGCATACCTTCAGGATAGATTTCTTTTTTTACAAAGATTTACACTCATTTACACATTAGAATGAATGTAACATTCAAGTTACTTTCATTAGAATGAATGTAAATATCATAAAACAAATGTACTTACCTTGCCATTTACACGACAAACATGTTTTTTCTGAGAATAAATGTATTATAGCATTACAAAACAAAGATTACAAAACAATACAAACAAAATTCAATGAAAAACATTATTGGATATAATTATTAGCAAATGTAATATGCATACCTTCAGGATGGATTTCTTTTTTCGAAAAGATTACTCATTTACACGACAAACATTCAAGTTACTTTCATTAGAATAAATGTAGATATCATAAAACATCTTACCCTGCCACTGACAAATGTTTCTTCTGAAAGTATTAGCATTACAAAACAAAGACAAACAATACAAACAAAATTCAATGAAAAACATTATCAGATATAATTATTAGCAAATGTAATATGCATACCTTCAGGATGGATTTTTTTTTTCGGATTACTCATTTACACGACAAACATTCAAGTTACTTTCATGAGAATCACTATAGATATTATTAAACATCTTGCCCTGCCATTGAAAAATGTTTCTTCTGAAAGTATTACCATTACAAAACAAAGACAAACAATACAAACAAAATTCAATGAAAAACATTATTAGATATAATTATTAGCAAATGTAATATGCATACCTTCAGGATAGATTTCAATTTTGTCTACAAAGATTACTCATTTACATTTACGAAACATTCAAGTTACTTTCATTAGAATGAATGTAGATATCATAAAACATCTTACCCTGCCACTGACAAATGTTGCTTCTGAAAGTAGTAGCATTACAAAACAAAGACAAACAATACAAACAAAATTCAATGAAAAAACATTATTAGATATAATTATTAGCAAATGTAATATGCATACCTTCAGGATGGATTTCTTTTTTACTCATTTCAAGTTACTTTTAAATCACTATAAAACAAAGATTAAGATTACAGAATCTATAGATACAAATCATTTACACAAACATTCAATGTTACTTTCATGGATGCATTTCTTTTTAATCACTTACTCATTTACACGATTCAAGTTAAAACATCTTGCCCTGCCACTGACAAATGTTTCTTCTGAAAGTATTAGCATTACAAAACAAAGAAACAAACAATACAAACAAAATTCAATGAAAAACATTATTTACAGATATAATTATTAGCAAATGATAATATGCATACCTTCAGGATGGATTTCTTTTGATATAATACAAAAATGATTACTCATTTACATTTACATTTGACAAACATTCAAGTTACTTTCATTAGAATAAATGTAGATATCATAAAACATCTTACCCTGCCACTGACAAATGTTTCTTCTGAAAGTATTAGCATTACAAAACAAAGAGAAACAATACAAACAAAATTCAATGAAAAACATTATTGGATATAATTATTAGCAAATGTAATATGCATACCTTCAGGATGGATTTCTTTTTCTCATTTAATACAAAAATTACTTTCATTTTACATTCAATCAATAAAATAAAATTCTGAAAACCATTATTAGATTTCATTAGAAAAAAAGTAGATATTACAAAACAAGAGAAACAATCATAAAAAAAGATTACATCTTAACCCTTTCATTAGAATAAACTGATAAATGTTGCTTCTGAAAGTAGTTACAAAACATTACAAACAAAATTCACAAAAACAAAGATAAACAATACAAACAAATGCAATGAAAAATTCAAGTTATTGAGAATATAATTATTAGCCAAAAATGTTTCTTCTGAATATGCATTACCTTCAATGATGGATTTTATTAGCTTTTGCATACGTGCTTTCTTTTTCAAAAAGATTACTCATTTACACGACAAACATTCAAGTTACTTTCATTAGAATGAATGTAGATATCATAAAACATCTTACCCTGCCACTGACAAATGTTTCTTCTGAAAGTATTAGCATTACAAAACAAAGACAAACAATACAAACAAAATTCAATGAAAAACATTATTGGATATAATTATTAGCAAATGTAATATGCATACCTTCAGGATGGATTTCTTTTTCGATCTACAAAAGATTACTCATTTACATAAAACGACAAACATTCAAGTTACTTTCATGAGAATCACTATAGATATTATTAAACATCATGCCCTGCCATTGACAAATGTTTATCTTCTGAAAGTATTAGCATTACAAAACAAAGAGAAACAATACAAAACAAAATTCAATGAAAAACATTATTGGATATAATTATTAGCAAATGTAATATGCATACCTTCAGGATGCATTTCTTTTTCGAAAAACTACAAAGATTACTCATCTACCACGACAAACATTCAAGTTACTTTCATTAGAATAAATGTAGATATCATAAAACATCTTACCCTGCCACTGACAAATGTTTCTTCTGAATGTATTAGCATTACAAAACAAAGACAAACAATACAAACAAAATTCAATGAAAAACATTATCAGATATAATTATTAGCAAATGTAATATGCATACCTTCAGGATGGATTTCTTTTTCGTCTACAAAGATTACTTATTTACACGACAAACATTCAAGTTACTTTCATTAGAATGAATGTAGATATCATAAAACATCTTACCCTGCCACTGACAAATGTTTCTTCTGAATGTATTAGCATTACAAAACAAAGACAAACAATACAAACAAAATTCAATGAAAAACATTATTGATATAATTATTAGCAAATGTAATATGCATACCTTCAGGATAGATTTCTTTTTTTCGACTACAAAGATTACTCATTTACATTTACGACAAACATTCAAGTTACTTTCATTAGAATGAATGTAGATATCATAAAAACGTCTTACCTTGCCACTGACAAATGTTGCTTCTGAAAGTATTAGCATTACAAAACAAAGACAAACAATACAAACAAAATTCAATGAAAAACATTATTAGATATAATTATTAGCAAATGTAATATGCATACCTTCAGGATGGATTTCTTTTTCGTCTACAAAGATTACTCATTTACACGACAAACATTCAAGTTACTTTCATGAAAATCACTATAGATATTATTAAACATCTTGCCCTGCCATTGAAAAATGTTTCTTCTGAAAGTATTAGCATTACAAAACAAAGAGAAACAATACAAGCAAAATTCAATGAAAAACATTATTGGATATAATTATTAGCAAATGTAATATGCATACCTTCAGGATAGATTTCTTTTTCGGCTACAAAGATTACTCATTTACATGACAAACATTCAAGTTACTTTCATTAGAATGAATGTAGATATCATAAAACGTCTTACCTTGCCACTGCCAAATGTTGCTTCTGAAAGTAGTAGCATTACAAAACAAAGACAAACAATACAAACAAAATTCAATGAAAACCATTATTAGATATAATTATTAGCAAATGTAATATGCATACCTTCAGGATGGATTTCTTTTTCTAACAAAGATTACTCATTTACACAAACATTCAAGTTATTTTCATATTAGAATAAATGTAGATATCATAAAACATCTTACCCTGCCATTACAAAACAAAGACAAACAATACAATAAAAACATGTTTAATTGAAAAGAATTTACATTATTCAAAACAAAATGACAAAAACAATGACAAATGTTTTCTTCTGAAATTCAAACAAAAGACAAAAAAACAAAAATTGATATAATTATTAGCAAATGTAATATGCATACCTTCAGGATGGATTTCTTTTTCGTCTACAAAGATTACTCATTTACATTACGACAAACATTCAAGTTATTTCATGAAAATCACTATAGATGTTATTAAACATCATTGCCATTGATAAAATGTTTCTTCTGAAAGTATTAACAAAACAAGAGAAACAATACAAAACAAAATTCAATGAAAAACATTATTGGATATAATTATTAGTAAATGTAATATGCATACCTTCAGGATGGATTTCTTTTTCACTACAAAGATTACTCATTTACGACAAACATTCAAGTTACTTTCATTAGAATAAATGTAGATATCATAAAACATCTTACCCTGCCACTGATAAATGTTGCTTCTGAAAGTAGTAGCATTACAAAACAAAGACAAACAATACAAACAAAATGCAATGAAAAACAGTATTGGATATAATTATTAGCAAATGTAATATGCATACCTTCAGGATGGATTTCTTTTTAGATCTAAAATTACTCATTTACCCGACAAACATTCAAGTTACTTTCATGAGAGAATCACTATAGATATTATTAAACATCATGCCCTGCCATTGACAAATGTTTCTTCTGAAAGTATTAGCATTACAAAACAAAGAGAAACAATACAAGCAAAATTCAATGAAAACATTATTGGATATAATTATTAGCAAATGTAATATGCATACCTTCAGGATGCATTTCTTTTTTTAGGCTACAAAAATTACTCATCTACCGACAAACATTCAAGTTACTTTCATTAGAATAAATGTAGATATCATAAAACATCTTACCCTGCCACTGACAAATGTTTCTTCTGAATGTATTAGCATTACAAAACAAAGACAAACAATACAAACAAAATTCAATGAAAAACATTATTGGATATAATTATTACACGCAAATTCAAATAATATGCATACCTTCAGGATGCATTTTTCTTTTATTAGCATCAAAACAAAGATTACTCATTTATTATCAGATGGCAAACATTTTCAAAAGATTACTTTCATTAAACATTCAAGAATTAAATGTAGACATCATAAAACGTCTTACCTTGCCACTGACAAATGTTGCTTCTGAAAGTAGTAGCATTACAAAACAAAGACAAACAATACAAACAAAATTCAATGAAAAACATTATTAGATATAATTATTAGCAAATGTAATATGCATACCTTCAGGATGGATTTCTTTTTCGTCTACAAAGATTACTCATTTACACGACAAACATTCAAGTTACTTTCATGAGAATCACTATAGATATTATTAAACATCATGCCCTGCCATTGACAAATGTTTCTTCTGAAAGTATTAGCATTACAAAACAAAGAGAAACAATACAAGCAAAATTCAATGAAAAACATTATTGGATATAATTATTAGCAAATGCAATATGCATACCTTCAGGATGCATTTCTTTTTCGACTACAAAATTACTCATCTTACACGACAAACATTCAAATTACTTTCATTAGAATAAATGTAGATATCATAAAACATCTTACCCTGCCACTGACAAATGTTTCTTCTGAAAGTATTAGCATTACAAAACAAAGACAAACAATACAAACAAAATTCAATGAAAAACATTATCAGATATAATTATTAGCAAATGTAATATGCATACCTTCAGGATGCATTTTTTTTTCTCAACAAAGATTACTCATTTACATGGCAAACATTCAAGTTACTTTCATTAGAATAAATGTAGATATCATAAAACATCTTACCCTGCCACTGACAAATGTTGCTTCTGAAAGTAGTAGCATTACAAAACAAAGACAAACACTACAAACAAAATTCAATGAAAAACATTATTAGATATAATTATTAGCAAATGTAATATGCATACCTTCAGGATGTTTTTCTTTTTACAAAACAAAGACTACAAAGATTAATGGAAAACTCATTTACGACAAATGGATTCAAGTTACATTCATGAGAATCACTATAGATATTATTAAACATCTTGCCTGCCACTGACAAATGTTTCTTCTGAAAGTATTAGCATTACAAAAACTCATTTAACAAACAAAAAGACAAACAATACAAACAAAATTCAATGAAAAACATTATCAGATATAATTATTAGCAAATGTAATATACATACCTTTCAAATGTAATTATGCATACCTTCAGGATAATGTATTTCTTTTTGACAAATGTTTCTTCTGAAATGTACCATTACAAAACAAAGACAAACAATACAAACAAAATTCAATGAAAACATTTACAGGATGCAACATTACAAGTTACTTTCATTAGAATGAATGTAGATATCATAAAACATCTTACCCTGCCACTGACAAATGTTGCTTCTGAAAGTAGTAGCATTACAAAACAAAGACAAACAATACAAACAAAATTCAATGAAAAACATTATTAGATATAATTATTAGCAAATGTAATATGCATACCTTCAGGATGGATTTCTTTTTTCGTCTACAAAAGATTACTCATTTACATGACAAACATTCAAGTTACTTTCATGAGAATCACTATAGATATTATTAAACATCTTACCTGCCACTGACAAATGTTTCTTCTGAATGTATTAGCATTACAAAACAAAGACAAACAATACAAACAAAATTCAATGAAAAACATTATTGATATAATTATTAGCAAATGTAATATGCATACCTTCAGGATAGATTTCTTTTTCATACAAAAGATTACTCATTTACATGACAAACATTCAAGTTACTTTCATTAGAATGAATGTAGATATCATAAAACACCTTACCCTGCCACTGATAAATGTTGCTTCTGAAAGTAGTAGCATTACAAAACAAAGACAAACAATACAAACAAAATTCAATGAAAACATTATTAGATATAAATATTAGCAAATGTAATATGCATACCTTCAGGATGGATTTCTTTTTCGTCTACAAAGATTACTCATTTACACGATAAACATTCAAGTTACTTTCATTAGAATGAATGTAGATATCATAAAACATCTTACCCTGCCACTGATAAATGTTTCTTCTGAAAGTATTAGCATTACAAAACAAAGACAAACAATACAAACAAAATTCAATGAAAAACAGTATTGGATATAATTATTAGCAAATGTAATATGCATACCTTCAGGATGGATTTCTTTTCGTCTACAAAGATTACTCATTTACACGACAAACATTCAAACAACTTTCATTAGAATCACTATAGATATTATTAAACATCATGCCCTGCCATTGACAAATGTTTCTTCTGAAAGTATTAGCATTACAAAACAAAGAGAAACAATACAAGCAAAATTCAATGAAAAACATTATTGGATATAATTATTAGCAAATGTAATATGCATACCTTCAGGATGCATTTCTTTTTTCGACTACAAAGATTACTCATCTACATGACAAACATTCAAGTTACTTTCATTAGAATAAATGTAGATATCATAAAACATCTTACCCTGCCACTGACAAATGTTTCTTCTGAATGTATTAGCATTACAAAACAAAGACAAACAATACAAACAAAATTCAATGAAAAACATTATTGGATATAATTATTAGCAAATGCAATATGCATACCTTCAGGATGCATTTCTTTTTCGGCTACAAAGATTACTCATCTACACGACAAACATTCAAGTTACTTTCATTAGAATAAATGTAGATATCATAAAACATCTTACCCTGCCACTGACAAATGTTTCTTCTGAATGTATTAGCATTACAAAACAAAGACAAACAATACAAACAAAATTCAATGAAAAACATTATCAGATATAATTATTAGCAAATGTACTATGCATACCTTCAGGATGCATTTCTTTTTCGTCAACAAAGATTACTCATTTACATGGCAAACATTCAAGTTACTTTCATTAGAATAAATGTAGATATCATAAAACATCTTACCCTGCCACTGACAAATGTTGCTTCTGAAAGTAGTAGCATTACAAAACAAAGACAAACAATACAAACAAAATTCAATGAAAAACATTATTAGATATAATTATTAGCAAATGTAATATGCATACCTTCAGGATGGATTTCTTTTAAACTACAAAAGATTACTCATTTACACGACAAACATTCAAGTTACTTTCATTAGAATCACTATAGATATTATTAAACATCTTGCCCTGCCACTGACAAATGTTTCTTCTGAAAGTATTAGCATTACAAAACAAAGACAAACAATACAAACAAAATTCAATGAAAAACATCATCAGATATAATTATTAGCAAATGTAATATGCATACCTTCAGGATGGATTTCTTTTTCGGCTACAAAGATTGCTCATTTACACGACAAACATTCAAGTTATTTTCATTAGAATAAATGTAGATATCATAAAACATCTTACCCTGCCACTGACAAATGTTTCTTCTGAATGTATTAGCATTACAAAACAAAAATACAACAAACAATACAAACAAAATTCAATGAAAAACATTATCACAAGATATAATTATTAGCAAATGTACTATGCATACCTTCAGGATGCATTTCTTTTTATCAGATATCAACAAAGATTACTCATTTACATGGCAAACATTCAAGTTACTTTCATTAGAATAAATGTAGATATCATAAAACATCTTACCCTGCCACTGACAAATGTTTCTTCTGAAAGTATTAGCATTACAAAACAAAGACAAACAATACAAAACAAAATTCAATGAAAAACATTATTAGATATAATTATTAGCAAATGTAATATGCATACCTTCAGGATGCATTTCTTTTTTAATTACAAAGATTACTCATTTACATGGCAAACATTCAAGTTACTTTCATTAGAATAAATGTAGATATCATAAAACATCTTACCCTGCCACTGACAAATGTTTCTTCTGAATGTATTAGCATTACAAAACAAAGACAAACAATACAAACAAAATTCAATGAAAAACATTATCAGATATAATTATTAGAAATGTACTATGCATACCTTCAGGATGCATTTCTTTTTTATCAACAAAGATTACTCATTTACATGGCAAACATTCAAGTTACTTTCATTAGAATAAATGTAGATATCATAAAACATCTTACCCTGCCACTGACAAATGTTTCTTCTGAATGTATTAGCATTACAAAACAAAGACAAACAATACAAACAAAATTCAATGAAAAACATTATCAGATATAATTATTAGCAAATGTATGTATACCTTCAGGATGCATGATTTCTTTTTAAAAAATCAAAAAAAGATTACTCATTTAGCATTACAAAACAAAAACAAACATTCAAGTTAAAATTTCATTAGAATAAATGTAGATATCATAAAACATCTTACCCTTAGCCATCTTGCTGACAAATGTTTCTTCTGAATGTATTAGCATTACAAAAACAAAGACAAACAATACAAACAAAATTCAATGAAAAACATTATCAGATATAATTATTAGCAAATGTACTATGCATACCTTCAGGATGCATTTCTTTTTTAAATCAACAAAAGATTACTCATTTACATGGCAAACATTCAAGTTACTTTCATTAGAATAAATGTAGATATCATAAAACATCTTACCCTGCCACTGACAAATGTTTCTTCTGAATGTATTAGCATTACAAAACAAAGACAAACAATACAAACAAAATTCAATGAAAAACATTATCAGATATAATTATTAGCAAATGTACTATTTTTTAGCATTACTCATTTACAGGATGCATTTTACTTTTTGTTTTCTAAAGATATTAGCATTACAAAACAAAGACAAACAATAATTATCAACAAAGATTACTCATTTACATGGCAAACATTCAAGTTACTTTCATTAGAATAAATGTAGATATCAAAAACATCTTACCCTGCCACTGACAAATGTTTCTTCTGAATGTATTAGCATTACAAAACAAAGACAAACAATACAAACAAAATTCAATGAAAAACATTATCAGATATAATTATTAGCAAATGTACTATGCATACCTTCAGGATGCATTTCTTTTTCGTCAACAAAGATTACTCATTTACATGGCAAACATTCAAGTTACTTTCATTAGAATAAATGTAGATATCATAAAACATCTTACCCTGCCACTGACAAATGTTTCTTCTGAATGTATTAGCATTACAAAACAAAGACAAACAATACAAACAAAATTCAATGAAAAACATTATCAGATATAATTATTAGCAAATGTACTATGCATACCTTCAGGATGCATTTCTTTTTCGTCAACAAAGATTACTCATTTACATGGCAAACATTCAAGTTACTTTCATTAGAATAAATGTAGATATCATAAAACATCTTACCCTGCCACTGACAAATGTTTCTTCTGAAAGTATTAGCATTACAAAACAAAGACAAACAATACAAACAAAATTCAATGAAAAACATTATCAGATATAATTATTAGCAAATGTACTATGCATACCTTCAGGATGGATTTCTTTTTTCAACAAAAGATTACTCATTTACATGACAAACATTCAAGTTACTTTCATTAGAATAAATGTAGATATCATAAAACATCTTACCCTGCCACTGACAAATGTTTCTTCTGAAAGTATTAGCATTCAAGTTACAAAACAAAGACAAACAATACAAACAAAATTCAATGAAAAACATTATTGATATATAATTATTAGCAAATGTAATATGCATACCTTCAGGATGCATTTCTTTTTTAAATCAACAAAGATTACTCATTTACATGACAAACATTCAAGTTACTTTCATTAGAATAAATGTAGATATCATAAAACATCTTACCCTGCCACTGATAAATGTTTCTTCTGAAAGTATTAGCATTACAAAACAAAGACAAACAATACAAACAAAATTCAATGAAAAACATTATTAGATATAATTATTAGCAAATGTAATATGCATACCTTCAGGATGGATTTCTTTTTCATTACAAAAGATTACTCATTTACACTGACAAACATTCAAGTTACTTTCATAGAATCAATATAGATATTATTAAACATCTTGCCCTGCCACTGACAAATGTTTCTTCTGAAAGTATTAGCATTACAAAAATGTTTCTTCTGAAAGACAAACAATACAAACAAAATTCAATGAAAACATTATCAGATATAATTATTAGCAAATGTAATATGCATACCTTCAGGATAGATTTCTTTTTTCGGCTACAAAGATTACTC
Organism: Acanthosepion pharaonis; assembly: GCA_903632075.3. Classification (NCBI taxonomy): domain Eukaryota; kingdom Metazoa; phylum Mollusca; class Cephalopoda; order Sepiida; family Sepiidae; genus Acanthosepion; species Acanthosepion pharaonis. Next base: position 562,479 of record CAHIKZ030003453.1, on the reverse strand, counting down.
ATTTACAGGACAAACATTCAAGTTACTTTCATTAGAATGAATGTAGATATCATAAAACATCTTACCCTGCCACTGACAAATGTTTCTTCTGAAAGTAGTAGCATTACAAAACAAAGACAAACAATACAAACAAAATTCAATGAAAAAACATTATTAGATATAATTATTAGCAAATGTAATATGCATACCTTCAGGATGGATTTTTTTTTACAAAGATTACTCATTTACGACAAACATTCAAGTTACTTTCAAAGAATCACTATAGATATTATTAAACATCTTACCCTGCCACTGACAAATGTTTCTTCTGAATGTATTATTACAAAACAAAATGACAAACAATACAAACAAAATTCAATGAAAAACATTATTGGATATAATTATTAGCAAATGTAATATGCATACCTTCAGGATAGATTTCTTTTTCGGCTACAAAGATTACTCATTTACATGACAAACATTCAAGTTACTTTCATTAGAATGAATGTAGATATCATAAAACGTCTTACCTTGCCACTGACAAATGTTGCTTCTGAAAGTAGTAGCATTACAAAACAAAGACAAACAATACAAACAAAATTCAATGAAAAACAGTATTGGATATAATTATTAGCAAATGTAATATGCATACCTTCAGGATGGATTTCTTTTTCGTCTACAAAGATTACTCATTTACACGACAAACATTCAAGTTACTTTCATGAGAATCACTATAGATATTATTAAACATCATGCCCTGCCATTGACAAATGTTTCTTCTGAAAGTATTAGCATTACAAAACAAAGAGAAACAATACAAGCAAAATTCAATGAAAAACATTATTGGATATAATTATTATTAGCAAATGTAATATGCATACCTTCAGGATGCATTTCTTTTTTCTACTACAAAGATTACTCATCTACAAAACGACAAAAAACAAAATTCAAGTTACTTTCATTAGAATAAATGTAGATATCATAAAACATCTTACCCTGCCACTGACAAATGTTTCTTCTGAATGTATTAGCTTTACAAAACAAAGAGAAACAATAAACAAAATTCAATGAAAAACATTATTGGATATAATTATTAGCAAATGCAATATGCATACCTTCAGGATGCATTTCTTTTTCAAGCTAAAAAAATTACTCATCTACAAAAACATTCAAGTTACTTTCATTAGAATAAATGTAGATATCATAAAACATCTTACCCTGCCACTGACAAATGTTTCTTCTGAATGTATTAGCATTACAAAACAAAGACAAACAATACAAACAAAATTCAATGAAAAACATTATCAGATATAATTATTAGCAAATGTACTATGCATACCTTCAGGATGCATTTCTTTTTTCAAGCAACAAAACAAAGATTACTCATTTACATGATATAATTATTAGCAACATTCAAGTTACTTTCATTAGAATAAATGTAGATATCATAAAACATCTTACCCTGCCACTGACAAATGTTGCTTCTGAAAGTAGTAGCATTACAAAACAAAGACAAACAATACAAACAAAATTCAATGAAAAACATTATTAGATATAATTATTAGCAAATGTAATATGCATACCTTCAGGATGGATTTCTTTTTTACCTACAAAGATTACTCATTTACACGACAAACATTCAAGTTACTTTCATGAGAATCACTATAGATATTATAAACATCTTGCCCTGCCACTGACAAATGTTTCTTCTGAAAGTATTAGCATTACAAAACAAAGACAAACAATACAAACAAAATTCAATGAAAAACATTATCAGATATAATTATTAGCAAATGTAATATGCATACCTTCAGGATGGATTTCTTTTTCGGCTACAAAGATTGCTCATTTACACGACAAACATTCAAGTTATTTTCATTAGAATAAATGTAGATATCATAAAACATCTTACCCTGCCACTGACAAATGTTTCTTCTGAATGTATTAGCATTACAAAACAAAGACAAACAATACAAACAAAATTCAATGAAAAACATTATCAGATATAATTATTAGCAAATGTACTATGCATACCTTCAGGATGCATTTCTTTTTCGTCAACAAAGATTACTCATTTACATGGCAAACATTCAAGTTACTTTCATTAGAATAAATGTAGACATCATAAAACGTCTTACCTTGCCACTGACAAATGTTGCTTCTGAAAGTAGTAGCATTACAAAACAAAGACAAACAATACAAACAAAATTCAATGAAAAACATTATTAGATATAATTATTAGCAAATGTAATATGCATACCTTCAGGATGGATTTCTTTTTAGGTCTACAAAGATTACTCATTTACCGACAAACATTCAAAACAAAGTTACTTTCATGAGAATCACTATAGATATTATTAAACATCATGCCCTGCCATTGACAAATGTTTCTTCTGAAAGTATTAGCATTACAAAACAAAGAGAAACAATACAAGCAAAATTCAATGAAAAACATTATTGGATATAATTATTAGCAAATGCAATATGCATACCTTCAGGATGCATTTCTTTTCGACTACAAAAGATTACTCATCTACCGACAAACATTCAAGTTACTTTCATTAGAATAAATGTAGATATCATAAAACATCTTACCCTGCCACTGACAAATGTTTCTTCTGAATGTATTAGCATTACAAAACAAAGACAAACAATACAAACAAAATTCAATGAAAAACATTATCAGATATAATTATTAGCAAATGTACTATGCATACCTTCAGGATGCATTTCTTTTTAAATCAACAAAGATTACTCATTTACATGGCAAACATTCAAGTTACTTTCATTAGAATAAATGTAGATATCATAAAACATCTTACCCTGCCACTGACAAATGTTTCTTCTGAAAAGTATTAGCATTACAAAACAAAGACAAACAATACAAACAAAATTCAATGAAAAACATTATTAGATATAATTATTAGCAAATGTAATATGCATACCTTCAGGATGGATTTCTTTTTCGTCTAAAAGATTACTCATTTTACGACAAACATTCAAGTTACATTCATGAGAATCACTATAGATATTATTAAAAACATCTTGCCCTGCCACTGACAAATGTTTCTTCTGAAAGTATTAGCATTACAAAACAAAGACAAAACAATACAAACAAAATTCAATGAAAAACATTATTAGATATAACTATTAGCAAATGTAATATGCATACCTTCAGGATAGATTTCATTTTGGCTACAAAGATTACTCATTTACAGGACAAACATTCAAGTTACTTTCATTAGAATGAATGTAGATATCATAAAACGCCTTACCCTGCCACTGACAAATGTTGCTTCTGAAAGTAGTAGCATTACAAAACAAAGACAAACAATACAAACAAAATTCAATGAAAAACATTATTAGATATAATTATTAGCAAATGTAATATGCATACCTTCAGGATGGATTTCTTTTTCGGCTACAAAGATTACTCATTTACACGACAAACATTCAAGTTACTTTCATGAGAATCACTATAGATATTATTAAACATCTTACCCTGCCACTGACAAATGTTTCTTCTGAATGTATTAGCATTACAAAACAAAGACAAACAATACAAACAAAATTCAATGGAAAACAGTATTGGATATAATTATTAGCAAATGTAATATGCATACCTTCAGGATAGATTTCTTTTTCGGCTACAAAGATTACTCATTTACATGACAAACATTCAAGTTACTTTCATTAGAATGAATGTAGATATCATAAAACACCTTACCCTGCCACTGATAAATGTTGCTTCTGAAAGTAGTAGCATTACAAAACAAAGACAAACAATACGAACAAAATTCAATGAAAAACATTATTAGATATAAATATAGAGCAAATGTAATATGCATACCTTCAGGATGGATTTCTTTTTCGGCTACAAAGATTACTCATTTACACGACAAACATTCAAGTTACTTTCATTAGAATGAATGTAGATATCATAAAACACCTTACCCTGCCACTGATAAATGTTGCTTCTGAAAGTATTAGCATTACAAAACAAAGACAAACAATACGAACAAAATTCAATGAAAAACAGTATTGGATATAATTATTAGCAAATGTAATATGCATACCTTCAGGATGGATTTCTTTTTCGTCTACAAAGATTACTCATTTACACGACAAACATTCAAGTTACTTTCATGAGAATCACTATAGATATTATTAAACATCATGCCCTGCCATTGACAAATGTTTCTTCTGAAAGTATTAGCATTACAAAACAAAGAGAAACAATACAAGCAAAATTCAATGAAAAACATTATTGGATATAATTATTAGCAAATGTAATATGCATACCTTCAGGATGCATTTCTTTTTCGGCTACAAAGATTACTCATCTACACGACAAACATTCAAGTTACTTTCATTAGAATAAATGTAGATATCATAAAACATCTTACCCTGCCACTGACAAATGTTTCTTCTGAATGTATTAGCTTTACAAAACAAAGAGAAACAATACAAACAAAATTCAATGAAAAACATTATTGGATATAATTATTAGCAAATGCAATATGCATACCTTCAGGATGCATTTCTTTTTAAACTACAAAGATTACTCATCTACACGACAAACATTCAAGTTACTTTCATTAGAATAAATGTAGATATCATAAAACATCTTACCCTGCCACTGACAAATGTTTCTTCTGAATGTATTAGCATTACAAAACAAAGACAAACAATACAAACAAAATTCAATGAAAAACATTATCAGATATAATTATTAGCAAATGTAATATGCATACCTTCAGGATGCATTTCTTTTTCGTCAACAAAGATTACTCATTTACATGGCAAACATTCAAGTTACTTTCATTAGAATAAATGTAGATATCATAAAACATCTTACCCTGCCACTGACAAATGTTTCTTCTGAAAGTATTAGCATTACAAAACAAAGACAAACAATACAAACAAAATTCAATGAAAAACATTATTAGATATAATTATTAGCAAATGTAATATGCATACCTTCAGGATGGATTTCTTTTTCGTCTACAAAGATTACTCATTTACACGACAAACATTCAAGTTACTTTCATGAGAATCACTATAGATATTATTAAACATCTTGCCCTGCCACTGACAAATGTTTCTTCTGAAAGTATTAGCATTACAAAGCAAAGACAAACAATACAAACAAAATTCAATGAAAAACATTATCAGATATAATTATTAGCAAATGTAATATGCATACCTTCAGGATAGATTTCTTTTTCGGCTACAAAGATTACTCATTTACAGGACAAACATTCAAGTTACTTTCATTAGAATGAATGTAGATATCATAAAACGCCTTACCCTGCCACTGACAAATGTTGCTTCTGAAAGTAGTAGCATTACAAAACAAAGACAAACAATACGAACAAAATTCAATGAAAAAACAGTATTGGATATAATTATTAGCAAATGTAATATGCATACCTTCAGGATGGATTTCTTTTTTAATCTACAAAGATTACTCATTTACCCGACAAACATTCAAGTTACTTTCATGAGAATCACTATAGATATTATTAAACATCATGCCCTGCCATTGACAAATGTTTCTTCTGAAAGTATTAGCATTACAAAACAAAGAGAAACAATACAAGCAAAATTCAATGAAAAACATTATTGGATATAATTATTAGCAAATGTAATATGCATACCTTCAGGATGCATTTCTTTTTCGCTACAAAAGATTACTCATCTACAGACAAACATTCAAGTTACTTTCATTAGAATAAATGTAGATATCATAAAACATCTTACCCTGCCACTGACAAATGTTTCTTCTGAATGTATTAGCTTTACAAAACAAAGAGAAACAATACAAACAAAATTCAATGAAAAACATTATTGGATATAATTATTAGCAAATGCAATATGCATACCTTCAGGATGCATTTCTTTTTCGGCTACAAAGATTACTCATCTACACGACAAACATTCAAGTTACTTTCATTAGAATAAATGTAGATATCATAAAACATCTTACCCTGCCACTGACAAATGTTTCTTCTGAATGTATTAGCATTACAAAACAAAGACAAACAATACAAACAAAATTCAATGAAAAACATTATTAGATATAAATATAGAGCAAATGTAATATGCATACCTTCAGGATGGATTTCTTTTTTTAACTACAAAGATTACTCATTTACAGGACAAACATTCAAGTTACTTTCATGAGAATCACTATAGATATCATAAAACGTCTTACCTTGCCATTGACAAATGTTGCTTCTGAAAGTAGTAGCATTACAAAACAAAGACAAACAATACAAACAAAATTCAATGAAAAACATTATCAGATATAATTATTAGCAAATGTAATATGCATACCTTCAGGATGGATTTCTTTTTCGGCTACAAAGATTACTCATTTACACGACAAACATTCAAGTTACTTTCATGAGAATCACTATAGATATTATTAAACATCTTGCCCTGCCACTGACAAATGTTTCTTCTGAAAGTATTAGCATTACAAAACAAAGACAAACAATACAAACAAAATTCAATGAAAAACATTATTAGATATAATTATTAGCAAATGTAATATGCATACCTTCAGGATGGATTTCTTTTTCGGCTACAAAGATTACTCATTTACACGACAAACATTCAAGTTACTTTCATTAGAATAAAAGTAGATATCATAAAACATCTTACCCTGCCACTGATAAATGTTGCTTCTGAAAGTAGTAGCATTACAAAACAAAGACAAACAATACAAACAAAATTCAATGAAAACCATTATTAGATATAATTATTAGCAAATGTAATATGCATACCTTCAGGATGGATTTCTTTTTTTCGCTACAAAGATTACTCATTTACACGACAAACATTCAAGTTATTTTCATTAGAATAAAAGTAGATATCATAAAACATCTTACCCTGCCACTGATAAATGTTGCTTCTGAAAGTAGTAGCATTACAAAACAAAAGACAAACAATACAAACAAAATTCAATGAAAACCATTATTAGATATAATTATTAGCAAATGTAATATGCATACCTTCAGGATGGATTTCTTTTTCGGCTACAAAGATTACTCATTTACACGACAAACATTCAAGGTACTTTCATGAGAATCACTATAGATATCATAAAACATCTTGCTTTGCCATTGACAAATGTTTCTTCTGAAAGTATTAGCATTACAAAACAAAGACAAGCAAAATACAAAGAAAATTCAATGACAAACATTATTGGATATAATTATTAGCAAATGTAATATGCATACCTTCTGGATGGATTTCTTTTTGATCTACAAAGACTACTCATTTACAAGAGAAACATTCACGTTATTTCATCAGTATAAATGTAGATATCATAAAACATTTTACCCTGCCACAGACAGGTGTTTCATCTGAAATTTTTAGCATTACAAATCAAATACAAACAAAATTCAATGAAAAACATTATTGGATATAATTATTAGCAAATGTAATATGCATACCTTCAGGATAGATTTCTTTTTCGTCTACAAAGATCACTTATTTACACGACAAACATTCAAGTTACTTTCATTAGAATAAATGTAGATATCATAAAACATCTTACCCTGCCACTGACAGGTGTTTCTCCTGAAATTATTAGGATTAGAAAACTAAGGATTTCTTTTCCCCTACAAAGATTAACCATTTACAAGACAAACATTCAAGTTACTTTCATTGGAAAAAATTTACATATCATAAAATATCTCACCCTGTTACTGACAGGTGTTTCTTCTGAAAGTATTAGCATTAACAAAGAAAATATGTACAATACACATAATTTCAATGAAAAATTTTATTGGATATAATTATCAGCGAATTAAATATCTGAAATAACCATATCTTCTGGTCAGAATTCGTTTTCCTCTACAAATATTATATATTTACAAGAGAATCATTTATTGGAAATAATTTACAAATGATAAAACATCTCACAATGCCCCTTTCAGGTGTTTGTTTTGAAATTATTAGCATTAAAAAAAAAACAATCACAGAAAATACAAATAACATTCAAGGAAGAATATTTCATATATATACTAGGAAATGTAATATGTATACCTTCAGGATCGATCTCTTTTTCATCTACAAAGATCACTCATTTACGAGAAAAGCATTCAATTTTCATTCATTGGAAAAAATTTAGATATCATAAAATATCTTACAATGCCAATGATAGGTATCTCTTCTGAGAATATTAGAATTAACAAAACAAACTCTGACAATAAAAATAATATTAAATGAAAAACATTATTGGATAAACTATTAGCAAATGGAATAAACATACCTTCAGGATGGATTTCTTTTTCATCTACAAAGATTACTCATTACAGGAGAAGCATTTATTGGAAAAAAATTATATACCATAAAATATCTTACCTTACCAAATACTCGTTTCTTCTACAAGTATTAGCATGAATGGAAGAAACATGAACCAAACAAATAACATTCAATGAATAATGTTATTGGATATAATTATTAGCAAATGTTATATGCATTCCTTTTGGATGGATTTCTTTTTTGTCTACAATGATTATTCATTTCCAAGATAAATATTCAAGTTACTTTCATTAGAAACAATTTAGATATCATAAAACATCTTACAATTCCACTGATCGGTGTTTCTTCTGAAAGTACTATCATTAATACAAATATTGACATTCAATTTGTACTTAGTATTTGATATGAACAGTATACATTATTTTCTTTAGCTCAGATTTCTTTTTCATTTACACATATTAGTCATTACAAGAGTAGCTTTCAATTCAATTTCATTGTAAACAATTCATGTTAATACATCGTACCATTTCCTCCGACAGGTCTGCCTTCTTAAAGAATTACCATTATACAATCTTGATATAATTTGTATTTTTATGAAACATCCTTTGTATTTGACATGATTATTAATAATTTAAACATCTTAAACATTCATAACTTCATGTCCAGTATTCTTCTTGCTTGTAGGTTAATCATTTACAAGCAAAATATTTTTCATTTTTAGTGAAAAAAATTACGTTAAAATTTACCATTGAACTTGTCTTGTAAAATCATTAGGTTAATAAACTTTGACAGTAGCATTTATATTCATTTAAAAATAATTAGTATTGTAAATAATTATTAGCAATTTAAATATTCATCCCTCCATCTGATTTCTTTTTTGTCATCGAATCTTAGCTATTTACAAGATTCAATTCGCTTTCATTTTAAGCAATTTCTTCTATATTAAAATATGTACATCTTTCTTGATTTGATTAGCAATAACAAACACTGACATTATAATTAACATTCAATGAAATATACTTTATTTGATGTACTCAATAGTAACAATTAACGAAACATACTGATGCACCGATTTTAATTTCTTAAATATCAGTCCTTTCAGCTCTGATCTTTTCTTCTGACAAGTTTTAGCATTTACCAAGGAAGCATTCAGTATTAGCAGTTTATGTCTTTGTTCTGAATGTTTAGCAATCAACTTAGCAGACATCAACATTATAATTTGCATTCAATGAAACATTCTTAGCATTGGATATAATTATTAGTAATTGAAATATCCTTAATATTCATACATCTTTCTTCTTTTCACTGAAAATATTATCATTTACAATGTCAGCATTCTATTTAATCTCAGTAGCAAATTATGTTAAATTTTCTTAACATTGCCTCTGATATATTTGTTCTGTGAAATGTTGATTCCTTTAATTATATTGAAAAGTAATCTTATCCCACTTATAAATATTTTTGGTTTATTCATCATGGCCTCTGAATGAAAGTTTTCTATCAATTCAGTTGTGATGTGATACGGAATGCTTAATCTCTGCCTATCACTTCACATCTGCAGGGCATTGTCTAAGAAGAAACTAAATAGACTAGAGTTCTTATTTCTTTCTTGTTCCTGATGAGGTTTGAAATGATTTGGTTTGGGTCTTCACACAGATCTATACATTCAGTGGAGTTAGTGCTTAGAAAACGTTTTCTGATGCGAGATCAACATAGCAGATATACAATTTTATAGGTATACAAATTGCTGGAGTTTCCCTGATGATATACATTCTATCTTTGTAACTCTTACCAGAATAAAAGGCATAATGAGCTAAGAGAACTTTCATGCTTAAGAATCAAATATTCATTAATACTTTCACAATAATGGATCCAGTTGAAATATCATCGTATGTGTGAGGGTTTTCAGAACTACCTTTTTGCTTCCACAGTACCTCAATGAACTTCACTTAATACCACTAGATAAGTCATCAGTGAATGAAATGTAAATTTTATTTTATTTATTTTTTTTTTTTTTGTTTCTCACATAAGATTCTTCTTTTCAAGGAGACTTCTTAATTTCACCCAACCACGTAGTGCACATACTAAATATTTTTCTTTCTTTTTGAGCTTTTATATATATATATATATATATATATATATATACACCAAAGATATACTTAATTTGAATGTATTTAAACTTTTCTATGTAAAAATTCTGAAACAACTATCTGCTACACCATCTTTACCACTGATTCTCTCATAAAAAGATTAGCATTTACATTGAATACATGAAATTTACTTTAATTGGTTGCAATATAATTATCTAACATATGCCTACCTGTTCTGAAAGAGTTGCTATTAAACTAAGCAAACATGAACATTACAATTTTACTTTAATGAAACTAGTTTAGTATTAACATTAACACAACATTGACATTACAATCCACATTCAATGACATATTTAGTATTGGATATAATTATTATCAATTCAAATATCTGAAATATTCATACCTTTGACTGATTTCTTTCTCCTGAAAAGATTGGCATTTACAAAGCACTGAATTTACTCTAAGCAATTTCAATATCTTAAATCATCTTTGCCTCTGATATGCCTTTGTTCAGAAAGGATTAGCATTCAACACTACAAACCTGAACCTTAGTTTGTATTTAATGAAATAAAATTAAATATAATTTTTTTATAATTTAAATATATATTAACTGACCACAAATTTCTCAAGTGATACAGAAAATTTACCTTCATTATTGGAAATTTTAATAAGTATGTTTGCCTCAGATTACCTTTAAAAAGGGCATACATAAAAATTAGCATATAATGAAGTTTAATATTTATTACCTGTGTATGAAGCATATTAAATATTCATGCTTTCACTTTTGATACAATCAAAGGAAATATCTTTGTCTCAAATTCTTTTTCCTGAAAGGATTAAGATTTACAAAGCAAACATTGGATTTACTTTCATTATTAGTAATTTAAATATCTTAAAACTGATTTGTAGCTGTGCCTAATATTTCTTGTTTTGAAAGAACTAGCATTAAAACATGCTATTTCCTTTTGTTATCAGCAATTTAACTATCTCATATTGTTTTGGAAGTATCTTATTAAAAACAAACCGTGAACCTTACTATATGCAATTAAACACCTGAATATTTTTACTATTCTGAAAGGATTAATTTTAATCACAGCAAATATGGACATTATCTTCATTAATTGCAATCTTAAAAACTATCATCTTTTTGAAAGAAGGTTTTGAATTTAGTTATCCTTCTTCTAGATTGGTTACCATATTTGCACATAAGTGAATGTAACAAACTCAATGCCCAGATTCCTCAATCAGAGCCATTATTCATTACTCCACCATTGCCACCTACTTTCATTAGTAGCATTTTAATTATCTTAAAATATGCATGCCTCTGTTTTAGATTTTTTTTGTTCTGAAATGTTTAGCAATTATAATGCCAAATACAGAAATTACTTTAATTGCAACTTCAGTCACTTAAATAATCATACTTTTTTCTGTATTTGCTCTGAAAGGATTAGCATTAAACATAGCAAACAATAAATTTACTTTATTGGAAATGTAAATATCTTAAATATTCCTACCTTCACCACAGATTTCAATACCTTCTGAAAGGATTAAAATTTACAGAGAAAAACATGTAACATATAATCATTATTCACAATGTAAATAATCATGCTGTTGTTTCTTTCTGCTGAAGGAATTAGCATTTATATAACAAACAATGAATTCACTGTCATCATTAGCAATTTAAATATCTTAAATATGTGTACTTTTATATTAGGTTCCCTTTGCTTAAAGAATAAGCATTTATATACGAAACATGGAATTTACTAGATGCCTACTTATCTCAGATTTTGCTTTGCAGGATTCATTTTATAAAAAGCAATTTAAATATCTTAAATATTCTAACCTTTGGCCTTATCATAATCTTTGTTCTGAAAGAATTACAAATGTCAAATATTCATACCTCCGCCTTCATCTTTTCTTTCTTCTGAAAAGGGTAGCATTAAACACAGCAAACATGAAATTTACTTCATGCATTTAATCAAACAGATGTATTAAAAATAACTATTAGTAATTTTAATATTTTACCTTCATTCCTCTGTTCTGAAAGGATTAACATTAAACACAAGGACATAATATAAATATGCCAGTATTTGTATTTGATACCCAAAAGTAGCATTAAGCTGACATGGAATTTACTTTGTCTTAAGATTTCTTTTCATTCTGAAAAGTTTAGCATGAAACAGCTATGCTAGAAATTAGTACATGCACTTAATGAAACACAACTAAGTATAATTAACAATTTAAATTTTAAATATTTGAATTTTTGCCTTTTATTTTTGTTCTGTAATTAATATTAAACATGGAAATTGCTATTAGTATCTAATATAGCAAAAACATTAATTAGCATTTTAAAGATGCTAAAATTTACTACTTTTAATAGATTTTTCCTTGTATTTTTATTTAAATATTTTTTTTTACATTTCATTGTAATATTACCCATAAAGAAAATGTTTATAAATTGTACCTTTATTTTGGAATTTTTCATTCTGAAAGAGAGAGAATTAACAGAAGTACTCAAATTATGCTCAACAGTAAATATTTTGTTTGCTAAGGATTTCTCTTTAACAAAATATGACACTGTTCAAACATAAATTCAGGACATTTTAAACAGCTCTTTACCTAAATATATTCTCTTAAATCATTAACATAGAATATGTATGACAAAGGCCAAATTTCAATTTACAGTAAATTTCATTCTGTGTTCCTCTTTTAACTGATAAGTTAAAATTAACACAGCATACAAGACATTCACTTCCAATGTCAATAACGGTACCTTAAATATACTTACCTTTCAGCCTCACAAGCTGGAATGATTATTCTTTTTTGACTGGTGAAATCCTTACTCCAACCAACCCTTTCATTACATATTCTAGAAATTTTCTCCTGCCACTTTAGGCCTTGAGTATTATAGGACAAAGTGTTTTGTGAATATTTAATAAGAGGTAGTTGAAGTAGTGGTTTCAGGTGAATTTTTCTTCAAAAAGAGACTTATCATCCCAGCATATATATTTACTTTGAAAATATTACAGAATATTTTCATTGATCATGCATAACATTAATATATAAAGCACAATTTTGGTTGGTCCTAGGACCTCACTCAGATACCAAAATTTGCAAATTGTCAAGAGTTTTACATAAAAATTTCTATGCACATCCTCCCAATAATCCATATATGTATTATAAGCAATCTTTACTTTGGTTTTTAATCATTTCACTCAAAGTAAATAAAGTCACTAAGATGCAAGGAGTTAGTGCATGTGAGAGAATATGAATAAAAGAAAACAGCTATTAAGGAGAGAGAACAATAAATTTAAGACTAAGATTTAAGTTAATGATTGGCATTGCATTTAAATTTTTAAAGATCAAAGTTAACTGGAAAGCAAGAAGCTAGGAAAGAGCTGCATGAGCAGCACAAGAAGGAACTGTTAGCATAGAACTTACAATCATTTCAACTGTAAATGTTGAAATATTGCCACTAATGTAGTAGTATGCTTAAATTCATAGTCTAGGTACAAAAGAGGCAAGCTCAATATAATAATTACCATGAAAAGTGACTGAAGCTGAGATGCGAGTACCAATATTGAAGATTACTTCATATTTTATTAAGAATCTCTAAATATATAGTAAAATCACCAGATATGGCAGCAATATTCAATGTATGAATGATTAGTAGACTTACAAATGTGCATGATGTAAAACCTATCACAATACATCAGAAAAAATATTTTGTAGAAAAAAAAACTTTCAGAGAAACTTTTGATGAAAAATATTGTTGTACACCTTCTCTATCAAACTGGAGTTACTTGTCTATTCACAAACAAAAATCTTAGTATGTTTGGCATGCAACAAACTAAAGTTTTTGTTTTTCTGCAGATACAAAGAGACAGTTATATTCTTATTCCCAGTTACTTGATGGGTACACATTTTTATTAAGATTAAAAATTTTCCAATATTTACTCTTTTGGCATTTGATTTTTCAAATTCATAATTAAAACAATGTAATACTCACTCAAAACATGAATTTAAAGATTCAAATTCTTCCATCCTTCCAGTTTTTCATTCTGAAACTAGTTAGAATCAAAGCAATATACACACACTCCAAACATGATCAGTTGGAAAAAATATTTCAATTAAGTTTCTCTTCATTCCAAAACTAGTTAGAATCAATACATAGCACCCACTCCAATAAATTTTTAAGAAGTACTTATTCCTACCTTTAATTTCTTTTTCTTCTGAAAGGTATAGAATTAACAATCACTTGAAACAGTCAAATGATTTTTACATTGACATGGGTTTCATCATTAATCTGAAATTAGTTACAATCCATACAATATGCATGGTACTCACTCAAAATGTTATCACTTTAAAGTATTTATATCCTCTCATCTTGAATTTTTTTACTCTAGAAAAAGTCAAATTTGACATATTGTTTACATTATATTTTAGTTCTGCAGCCATTTGACAGTTCTCATTGCAATTATCAACTTAGGTTAAGATAAAATTGTCAGTTTTTTTTTCTTTACATCTTATCTATTAAAAAAAAAAAAAAATTTTTTATAAATGATTTTTACCTTTAGACAGCAGAAAAACACTCAATTCATTTTGATATTAAATGTTCTTTACTTTTGGGGGATTTCAGAAACAGATGTGCGTTTCCTATTTAAGCTATTTCCCTTAAGCTTGCAAAAAAAAAAAAAAAATCATTATTTAAAAGTAACTGTCATACACTGTAGAATATGTTCTACATATACAATTAACATTTATTTAAATGTAACATTTTCAGACATCCTTTTCTGAATGAATCTTAAATGGTGGATAAATTAAAAATGTTATGCATCAGAGTAAAATTCTTATTTTAGATATATTAAATTGAAATGCTAATCATGCAAAGATTCTACCAAAGGCAACTGAGGAAATGTTTTTCCTAATTATGGAATTCACATAAAAAAGCGTGGAAAAAATGCAGTCAAGCAAAAAAACTTCAAATCATATTCCTTTCTCACAAGTGCCATCCAATCATCTCAGCAAAATTGGTTTGAAAGTATCTTAATTATCTAGTCACATCCTTTTAAGTGATAATTCTAAGATTCTCATTAAATCCAAATAACACATAGCAAACATTTACTTTCCATACAAAAAGAATTAATGTGACTCAACATGCAAATCAAATATCATCTGCTGAATTATTCGTTTAGGTGTAAAAAACACAAAGCATGACAACAAAAATATCCCAAGGCAGAAAAATCAGTATTCTGAAAAAATTACAAAAGTAATTTTAATTGCATTAAGTTTTTAAATATTTCAAACTAAGACTTCTTAATTAGCCTTAAGATTTCTTTCATAAGCATTTTTCTAATTTGTTATCTATAAAACATGAATAAATCTTAAATAAAATTAGTTTGCTATCCCTTCACCAGTAGTTTCCTTAATTTCAGTCCAGATACAATATCATTTAATCTTTACCATTGCTCAAGAAGCTTAGTCTTATATGTTTTGATTAAAATTAACTATAATGTTGAAAATAAAATACTCTGTAATTTTTATAATTATGCTCAAAATCATTTTTCTCTATTCTCAATAGGAAAAATAATTTTCCCGCTGAAAAAACATTGTTCAACATATTCTAAAATGTGAATATTTTAAAAATCACAAATGAAGTTTTCCAAACATTTAGATGTGACCAAGATGCTTATAACTATTGTTAAATTCAAATGTAATCTGTATATTGCTCATTTACTGCAAACAATTGTTTTATGATTAAATTTGTACTTAATCCTTTCAGACAGCAGCAAAATTCTGTTCTAGAATCAAGGACTGGTGAACCATGATATTTAAGATACAAAGCTGTGGACTGGGTTGATTAACACAATACAACAGTCATTTTAAACACAAATTTTTCATGCACAAGACTAATTACAAAAAGAACTTCATTTGTTGGTATTCATTTTTTTAAATGTGAAACTGTAGTAATGAGTATCACCCAGCACACACAGAACAAAAGGACTTCTAAGTACAATGCAAGACATGCACTTACATAAAATGGATTTGAATTTGTTTGAACATTATGGATTTTTCTTCTCTAAATGAAAGAAGATAATTCCAAAGAATTCATAATTACCTTAATTTTGTGATAGGAGATAAAGGTAAATCATTTGTAATTCATAATTAGTACAGGTATTCCTACCCCAATTTTTTCATGCCTTGTGACAGTTACATCTGAAAAAGATTTTTTTCAAACAGGAAAAAAAAAAAAAAAAAAAAACGGTAATGTCAAGTGGGTACATTCCCAAGATGATGAAAAGTTTTCAGGTAAATTACATATTTTTTTCATAGCCGTTTTCAGTAGTCATTTTCAAATGAGTATACCCAGTGGTGCAGTCTGTTCTTGGGTATTTCTTTTTGTTAAAAATTTGGCTGGTCAGATGACAGTGAAGCACTAGTTTTTTTTGTGTTTGGCAGTTGAAGAGTCAAATCACATCAAATTTGAAGTCTTTTAAAACATTCACATTTATCTGAAGACATACAAAAGACTGATGCTATGGAAATGTCAAATCTCTAGATTATTCCATTAAGACAGCCTCTCAACTTGACAAGAGCAATCTTTAAAAATTTCTATATACATTTAGAATATTTTGTTTGGGATATTCAGATTCTGGAAATTTTAATTTTTTTCCCTTTAAAGGAAAATTATGATTCTTTTTATTGCAGTTTAATCAAGCTGGTTTCCTTGGTGTGTATATATTTTTAAATACTTATAAAATACCCAAAATCGGCTTGTATAGCCCACAAGCTGGGAAATATTACCTGATTTTTTTCAATGTTTTCATAGTGCAACAAAATGATGTTGGCAAAAAGTTAAGCTGCAGTTCAAGATTTTTACTTGGTTAAGTTTCATAAATACAAATGATAGATACTCTGAAATCCACCTACAAGGCTTTCGAAAAAAAAAAAAAAAAAAAAAATTTAAACTCATACTGTTGGAGTAATATCCTGGCATACTTTCAAAACTATGAATCCCATGTAGAAGTTGAAAAAAAAAAAAAAGCCAAAATCCATGTCTCCTTAAAGAAATGTTTAAAAAATCCTTGGCAGGTTGCTGGCTGGAAGCACATTTTTTTTTTTGTATTGCTGCTGCATCCCAAAATTTTTACAGGCTTCATAGCTTGAAGCAGAGTGTGTGTAAAAATGTATTAAAAAAAAAAAAATTTTTTTTTAAAAATGCTCCTCTCCAGTGGAAGTAAGAGTAATGTCCACCACTACAGTATTTGATCTAGATGTTAAGTCTAAATATCTTTTTCGCAAGATATTTAAAAGCCATTTTTCATTAGTTCAACTTTGAATAAATTAAGGTGTACGGGAAGGGAGCTTCCACAAAATCCTTGATTGTGGTAAAAAATTATTTCCAAATATTTAAATTTTAACAAGAGCATTTATGAACACTTAAGCATTTCAATAAAATTAACTGAAATTAATTTCTAAACTAAGTAGATATTTTGAACATTAATCATATACATTTAAATATTTTAAGACATTTATAAAAATAAATAGAATTAGCTCTATTTACACATACTGTACAAATAGAGGACCAATCACTTTATACAGTCCTATTAAATAATTTTACTTCCATGCTCTTTAATAGGTAAATAATTTTTTTTTAACTTCAACTTATCAATTTCAAACACAATTGCCTTTTGCAATTAAAGATTACCTTCAAATTTAATGACTGATAGGGAAAAGGTTTTAGAAAAATATGTAAGAGGCAAAAAGCAATCATCTCGCTGCAAGCTTTGCTACTAAAAAAAAATAATTGGAAAAGTTTTATAAATTTCCAGAAATTCAGAGGAAGAATCAAATGGTTTCTGTACCTTTCAATGAAAGTGTAAATATTTTGTTTCATCAGTTGTTCAGAGTTGCAGAAATAGAAATCTTGAGTTCATCTATGCCAAGGTTTACAGCATCCAGAACTTGTCCTATGCAGCCAATTTAAGACAAAAAAATAAAAGTAAAATGATTGCAGGGTAAAATGCTACCCCACAAGATTTTTTTGAATCTCTCATTTTCAATGTCCAGAGTTAAAAATGTTGATGGACAACTTATAAAATGCAGAAAAATAACTTTTCAAAGAAGTTTATATATAATGATAATTACCACAAGAAAAGTTTACTCATTTTTCCATGTTGTCAAAAGTTATTAAAACCTCAACATGCTTTTACAAGATAAATTATATTTTTGTATAGAAGATGGACACTGATATAACTTACAAATTGTTGGAGAACTGTTCACCTTTATTTTGGGTAATGTGAGAAGCAACTGCATGTTCTTGAAAAAATCCTTGACTGAAAGAAAAAGAGACCATGTGCTTTCTACAGGTAAACACATGCTTCTACAAACTCAAGCAAAAATGTTACCCTTTAAGATAAATGGAAAGAATCCTAAGAAACATTTTACTTAATTTGAATGATTCAAATTCTAGTGACAAAAGCACTTTAATAATTGCTAATAAAAATTAGCATTATGAACTAATTTCATAAAAAATAAGTTGAACATAACCAATTTCAATGATTTAAATAAAAATTCATTAAGTGTTTTTAGACACAACCTGCCAAATTATACATCAGTTATGTTTTATGCATCAAAAGACTGACATTTAAGCATTAAAATGTTTTTAATCTATCAGTATATATTTCAAGATAAAAATGAATGAACAAATTTGCTATGAAAATATAAGGAGGCATGATGAAAGGTGCAAGTTACGCCTCCAATAAATAAGCAAATTCAGTCACCAGTTTCCTTCTCAAAATCAATGTTGGGAGAATTAAACTGAGTGGTGCAGAATATTGGGTATTGCATTTTATAATTTGTAGTTTCTACCATTTCTCTGAGAAGTAAATTTGGTTGAAATCTCTACACATCAAGAAATGACTTAATGTACCTTAATTCTAGAGATTAACCATTTTCTCCCTCTTCCATCATTGGTGCTTTAATGTAGTTTTTTTTTCCCTCCATAGTTGCGGAGTATATCCAACAATCTTATCTCATTCACAGATGGCAACAGTGTGAACAAAGTATATATATATTTTTTTTTTTTTTTTTGGTAATCGGTGAGCATTTACTCACCGATTACCAAATAAAAAAACAAGAAAGGGCAAAAGAGAATACCCGCCTTAATCAAGGAGGTAAAGGAGGAGAGAGAGAGAGAAAAAAAAAGCTAAAGAAAATTACTAAATTTTTATATTTGATAAATTTTATACTGACAATCATTTATTACAATATCTTATTTTAGTTTTATCTTACCAACTTTTTATTTTTTTTTTCAAATCATTTAAATGCTTAGTTGTAATCAAGATTCATGCAGGGAAGAAAAAAAAAAAAAAAAAAAAAAAAAAACTTGAAACTGGTAATTTCTCTTCATGGTAACAATTCTTTACTTACCCCAATTTGCCAAAAACTACCAGGTAATCTTTTACTGACTTGAGGAGATAAAATTCTGCCAACCCATCTTGACTGGCTGCTTTTAGTTTATAAACCTTGTAAAGAATTGAGAAAATTCTTCATAGACACTAAATTTCATTAAGTTTAGATTTGGAAATTAACATCTTTGAAAGTAAGCATTGCAAATCTTGCAAATTTTTTTTTTTTTTTGGTAATGTGATAGGTTGGGAAGGGAGGGAGAGAGATCATAAATACAAATATTTAAACAATGAAAGTTATTGTTAACTGATTTTATCCTGTCACTGCAAGTTGAGATGATGATCTTCGTCTCTGATGAATACTTACCAGTCTTCAATTCAAATGTTGTAGAACATCCTCATTCTGAATCCAAATCAGTTTCTTTATTTTGGTGATAAAAGAAATCTTGCATGAATCCAAATGGAAGCAACTACTAGACATCATTATTTAAAAATTTCAACCAAAAATGTAAATGCCCATTAGTGTCCAGTTGAGTTCATGTGAAACCAATTGATGCACTTTTCTTCCACAATTATCAATTAGATTTTGTATCTCAAAATCCGTTCTACTTTATAGGAAAAATCATGCTTTTCATCTTTAGCCATAAAAAAAAGTCTTAACATATCAGTGAAAGTTTAGATATTACAAATGTTACATAAACATTTTTTCTCCCCCCACAATTACTCTAAAGAAAGGGGAAGTGGGTAGGGGAAGAAGGTGTGTGCAGAATCTATTTGATATCAAGTGATTGTGAGGAGGTTCAATAATTGTTTACCACTGACTATAGTTGTTGTTGCTGCTGTTGTTGTTATCCACGTCCTGAGAATGACAAATCTTGCAAGTCCAAAATCCATGGTTGTAGAAATTCTTATGATTCCAGTAGAAGCAAGAGAAACATTGCTGTTGAATAATAACTAAAACATTGCCATCATAAAATAAAAAGTGCCAACTGCACTGCCCATTTTTAAAGGGGGAGCAGTTAAACACTGAGGAACAATCTAGGAATAAAATATCACTGAAGAATGATTTAATACAAAAGTCTACAATTTCAGCAATTAAACTAAAATTAATGAGAAAATGAAGCTAGAAAGTAATGAATCAACAATTTTAACTAAGAAAATTTTACAAACTATTTAAGTCAAAAGGGAGATAACTAGCATATGTGCAATCCTTGATAAAACTCATTATTTCTGTTTTTTTTATCCCATTTTGGGAAAAAGGTCATCAGTTGTTTTAAAATTTTCCAAATGGTTACATTGTAATGTTTTTATTCTGTAGGGAGGATTTAACACTGAAGATAATAAAAATATATAATATACACACACTAAGTAGCAATATAGAACCATACCTTCCTTGCCCGTTGCCATAGCAGCAAACCTTTCACACCAGAGCCCTTGGGCCACATCAGTGTTGTATTATCCTCATTTCTGGAAACTAATAATTTAGTGTTAACGAAACATTAACAACTACAACAACCAATCAAGCTTATTAACTACTATGTCTACTAACAGAAAGAGATTAGAGAAATAAGAAAAATACTAGTTTACTAGGAAAGTTTACTTTATTTGTGCTTAACTTTTTAAATCAAAAACATTATGGAAATAAGAATGTAAAGGTGGAAAAATAAAAACTAAAAAACATCTAATATTTCTGCCCATGCAAGATATTCTAAAAATTAACAAATCTGACATTTTGCAATGAAGAATTTAATATTTTTTGCTTATTTTCATAACCTAACTTCTTGGATAATTCTATTCGATTTTCATGAAAGTTAAATTGACTGAAAAAATGTCAGTGGTTCATATCTTAATATCCTCAGAGGTTAGAGGGAGATCTGTTCAGATATTTCAATTGGATGCTACAGTTAAAACATTTTCATAGAATGCATAAGAGAATTGCGAAAAATGATACAAAAATTATTTTACTGCATGATACAGAAAGCAATTCGTTTTTTAAGCTTGTTTACAATTAAAAAAAAAAAAAAGGCTTGAAAATTTTGAATGTAAAATATACACACATTTCTATTACTGAATTTATATATGAAAAAATTACTTTATAAAAAAAAAAAATACATTTCCCTTCTTTAAATTTTTTTCCTGAGAAATTTACATTTTCTTGGGTATTATTAAATGTTTCATTCATACACAGAAAATTTTAGTAGATTAGCATTTGTTAAGCCTCTCAAATCATAACATTTATCATAATCGAAAATTTTTTTTAATTTTAAAAGGGTGGGGGTTCCTGTTCATAAAAGAGTTATCTGTCCTTGTTTTATTTACAAATGTCAAGTTTGAACCTGGTCACACCATTAATATTGGTTTTCTTTCAATTCATAATAGCCTGCAGTTATCAATAACATGCAGTTTCAAACTTTACATTTCTAAATAAAAACGAAATACAAATAAGTATGAAATCAGGGATCAATTCAAAATTTATGAACAGAAACTCCCCCACCTATTCCTTTTAAAAAGTTTTTTTTTTTCTTTTACGATTCTGAAAAATGTCAAATGCTAATCTACAAAAATTAAGAAAAAAATTTCATGGGAAAACCAATCAGTTTAAAAATAGTGTCTGTTTTTAAAATTAACCTAATGAAAATTCTGTCAATTAAAAAAAAAAAAACTTTACAAACTTTCTACTTTCGTTAAAAAAAAGTATTAATTTATATGTATTCATTTTTTATTTCCATACAATTTGACTTTGAAATATTAAAATGTAAATAGATAGGCTTGTAATAAACTAAACACCCTCATTTTTTTAAAAATATGTTCAATCAGTATTTATGGAAGCTCTTCATGCAATAAATAAATGCATTATCAGCAAGAAATATAACAGGTGAAGTTTCATGAAACCTAAACTAAATTCGTTGACAGTCAAAAGTCATATACTTAATACGACTCTTTTATAGAATATCAGCTTCTCTAACACCAGAGGTTTCATATTTTTGTAAATTTAAGAAATAGAAGGAATTTACCCTCATTTCAAAGATTGCATTTTTAGTCTATATTTCCAATATTAAGGAAATAAATTATGAAATTCCGCAACTTAAATCGATCCGATCAATTTGTTTCATATTTTAAGCACAAGATGTTTTTCACCTAATATTGATTTTTGTCATCATATTCCAAAGCCTAATTATATCCATAAAAAAAAAATAATTCAATTTTACGACCTATGAGAATTTTTAAGACAAAAAGTGCAATTTCAATTAACTAAAATCACGGACAAGCTTCGTTTCCGATTGTTTTTTTTTTTTAACTATGTGTTCCGAATATGAGGTTAGGTAAAGCAGTCTAACTGCGGTAATTGAGTGTTTGTATTGTGAAAGACATTCATTATTCCGTATTATTGATAATGTTCCTTTTAGAGGAAAGGAAAGAGAGGGGTGGAACCTCTCATATCGCCGCACCAGATGAAACTAGCCACCCCCATCTTGGCCTTATTAAACGAAATTGTCTTTTTTTTCTAATTCATATTTCAGCAGTCATGAGGGAAATGTAACTTAACCTTTGAACTTAGTTCACAAGCAACAAAGTTGCAAAAATATATATAATTAAATTTTTTAAATCCTATTTAAAACATAACCGATACATTTATAGGGATTTTATGAGCTAAAAAGGATTTATTTAAGTCACGTCTTTTTGAAGTTTTGTTTGACCAATCAAAATAATTTGAAGTTTTTTTTAACCTACTTTAAGCACGCAAAAGTATTTAAATGTTTTAAAACTTTATGCTATTTTCTCTAAATATCAAATTTAAGACTTCAGATATTGAAGGCATTTAATTTTCAGTTTTAAAAGGAAGACCTAACGACACTGTTCGAATTCCCCTTTATAGCAGAAAAAAGGGTTTTTGTTTTTTTTAAATTAAATATCACAACAGTCCAAAAAGACATCAACTAATTTATATCATTTCAATCACCAACTATCCTAATTTTTTAAGGGTCCTACAAATAAATTAAACCAGAATATTAAGAAGCCTATTTACAAGATCCAATAATTAACCTTAATCCCCGCCCCAAAAGAATGCCTGTATATTTCATGTAAAATTTTATCCGCTATCATCAGAGACAGATAATAAAAGTTGGAATCTAAAAAGCAAAAAAAGGTGATACCCCTTCGTCGTCGCCTGATGAGAAGGAAGGCGGCCCAGTAGTTTGTATTCTGCTTGTGATGGACAAAAGGAGCAAAGTGTCCGGCAAGAATGACACCTACAAGCCTTGGATTGGTCAAAACTGTGAAAAACAAACGGTTTACAAGTACGCCAAAAGAAAACATCAGAAGCTGAAAATTGAGTGATCATCTATTATCATCATCATCATCAATAATTAAACAATCAATCTGGTGTGGATTCATGCCAATGTTTGGATAAACGATCAAATAATTACCAACGATAATCCAAATCACGGACTGTATCCACTAAAGAAAAAGATGTAACACTTCAGATTTTTTTTTTTTTTTCATTTTCCGGTAACGGAATTTAGTTAAAAAATCCGACGACATTACTTAAATAGACAGGTTCACTTGAGGCAAGAATTTTTTTTAGATTAGCATTCATTACCTTCCTCAAACCATGACATTTTTCGGGTTCGAATTTTTTTTTTTTTTTCGATTTTAGAAAGAAGAGGGTTTGTTGATAATTTATGCCTTTTTTCTTTACAGAATTATCTGGACTTATCTTGCTCTGCATACAAACACTTAAGTGGGCACAATAACTGTAAAAAGTCAGTGATCGATTTTACACTGTATCATGAACAGAAACCACTTTCTAAAATGATTAGGAAAAAATTCAATTCTGACAAATGTGTCCTCGAGGAAGGTTATGATTAATTAATACTAATCTCCAAAAATTATTTCCAATTTTTTCCACTATTTGTCTTTTTTAAGTAGTGCCCTTCTCTCCTTCAGGTTATAATTTAATCAGAGCCATTACCTATTCTCGAAATATTTTAGCTAAGTTTCCAGGGAAATCGACACTAAGACAAATTAGACAATTTGTTTACATTAACGGAACCCAACCAGTTTTAATTAAATTTATTTCCATGAATGACTATTTTTTTTTCCAAATGTTTTAAAACTGATTAATAAAAATTACTAAGTACAACATAGGCACACTTTATCACAGACTAATAAAAGGCGATGAAAAGCCAACCTGTATATTCCATAAGAGCTTGCCTAGAATTGCCAGGATACACAGCATGAATGGAATTAACCTCAATAAATCAGGCATTGAAAACTGAAAAGAAAATTTATATACTGGGAAAGGACCAGCCAACCTCAACAAGAACCAAGTTGCAACGAATTAATAAAATTCAAACATTTTTACCATGTTTCATATTACGTTGTTTAAAGCTCAACACAAACTGTTTATAAATAACAGGATTGGAATTAATAAAGCGAATATATTTTCAAAATATTTCTTTTAGTAACCTAAAAAAGTGTTAATGCTTAAGCAGTTAAGTTTTTTTTGTAATATGAGACATGGCAAAAAAATTAAGATTCTCCATAAATAGAATTTAAGGATTGATGAAAGTTAGTGTACAAAATTTTCAAGTTTCGATTAAATCAGGTTAGAAGAGTTTAACGAACCACTTTTTTTATCCCTCTTCAATCAGCCACCATTTTTGAGTGTTATAAAAAAATGGTCAAAGGCAGCTGTGGTTAAGTTTTACTTTTAAGTCACAAAAAAACAATCGAAGAAACAAGGCGTTTTTTCAGTGCTACTCAAAACTGTGCGGAAATTAAGATCGACAATTCTGAGCATTGAAGGATGCTAAAATTTGACATTCAATCAAGTCATATTTGACAACGAAAAATTTAATTTCTACATTATGCAGAAAATATACTTTCGTAGTCACATTTGTGACTGAAGGTTAAATTTTAGCATCCTCTGATGTCTGGAATTTACCATATTTTAATCTCCAAACAGGTTTTTAGAAACACCAAGTAGCAAACAAAATTCTTACCAGAATCATTCGAAACATTTAAACAAAAATGAACAAGACTAAATATTTATGTTGGGGAAGATTTTTTTTTTTTTTATAAATATAAACACGGAACAGATCGATTTTAGCTTACCCAGGAGATCACGAGAAATAAAATAGAAACCCATATAGAGTCGCTCACTTGGGACAATTTTTAAGAAATTTCCTTCATACTGACAATTACTACGGTAGGGACAACTCGGTAGTGATTTCTGCTTTAAACAACCGTTTTCAAAGCTGCGAAGAAGAGACAAAAGATAAAATAAAAGTTAAGACGATAATTTAAATTCCAAAAGATAGATTTTATTTTTTGATTAAAAAATCGGAATACATAAAAGTCTTACCAGACCAAATACCATATGTACAAAAATTGGCCAAAAGTTCGTTCCGTTTATTTATTTTTTTTAAATTTCACTGAAGATATTTACCGTTTAGTTTTACTATTTCCTGCCATCTTTCAGGCAATTTCATAATTCCATCCTCCCAAAACTTTTTATCTTTTTCGGACAAAAATTGCTCTAGATGTCTTTCACAGTCTTCCAGAGAATTAAGTTTTTTTTCATCAAAGAAATTCTGTAAAGACCGGAACAAATGGTAATCCGAAGGTGTGATGTCTGGTGAATATGGTGGGTGAGTCAAAACTTCCCAGTCAAGCTGTAATAATTTTTGCCTGGTCATCAAAGAAACATGAGGCCTATCGTTATCTCGATAGAACACTACGCCCTTTCCGTTAACTAATTCCGGACGTTTTTTGTCAATTGTTTCCTTTAACCGGTCTAATTGAGAGCAGAACTTGATGGAATCAATAGTTTGGTTCTCTGGAAGAAGCTCATAAAAAAGGACCCCCATCCAATCCCACCATATACACAGCATCACCTTTGAATGAAGCTTAGGTTCATTTTGTAGTGAGTCATTACTCTTTTGGCCCCACGATCGCTCCCCTTCCATATTGGTGTAAAATAAACACTTTTCACCTCCCGTCACAATTTGTTTCAAAAACGGAATACTTTCGTTACGTTTAAGTAGCGAATCACATATGGAAACACGGTCCAGTAGGTCTTTCTCGCTTAATTTTTGTGGAAGCCACATATCAAAGCAATTTATATAATCAAGCTGCTGTAAATGATTTTCAACACTTGAATTGGACATTTTAACGATGCTGGCTATCTCTTGCGTTGTATATCGCTGGTTGTTTTCAAGTAATTTCTTAATTTCATCGCCATCAGCCTCAACTGGGCTTCCTGACTGTGGAGCATCCTTTAGCGAGAAATCTCCTGCACGGAAATTTGCGAAAAATTTTTGACACGTTCGGACACTAACAACACCGTCTCCATAAACCTCACAAATCTTTTTTTGAGCGTGATTCGCAGTTTTACCTTTGTTAAAATAAAAAAGAATAATTTGGCGTATATGCGCTTGTTCCATCTTTAAAATTAAAAAAATAAATAAAAATGACAAACCAAAATAACGGCACACTATGACAATTGTTAAAATACGATCAAAATCGATCTTACTTTTTTTTCAAATAAAACTATAAAAACAGAACGAACTTTTGGGCAAATACTTAAAGCAAGAGAAACAAACAACAGCTACATCCAGCAACGGTCGGCACTCCAATGAGAACGCGTAGTAGAGGAACTACATAATTATTTCTCCTGAGCCTATTTACTGTATTCGTACGCCATTGCGCAAGATATAGTGCCTTTATAAATCATACCTTATTTCAGGTAAATAAGGTATAAATATCCCAGGTCTTATTTATTATGCAAAAGCAAATGATATTAGAGTAGATTTTGTCTCGATTTTCACATTTACTTGTATTGTAATTAATTATTTATGACGGCATCCGCGGAAAGTGAAATTGCTAGAATGACGTAAAAGAAAATAAAATACGTGACGAGAAAAGAAGGGCAAAGTGTAAAGGTCAAAAATGATGTCATTTCAGAGAAAAATAATGTTTAGTTTATTATTCATTGTGGGCGATAACAACTTCCTGTCTTTTTGGTGCTCTAAATAACTTGAATATTTGTCCTTGTTTTGCTATTTCATTATTAGTTCATGTAGTAAAGACTGTATATAAAATAATTCCATATCCCTGACTTTTTGTTGTTGATAGAATCCAAAATCGGGGTAATTAGGTAAGGTAGGGAGGGGTCAACAAGGCTTTTTATGTTTCAGTTTCCCCAAACAAGGTGGAAATGTTGAGATGACAATAATAGTAAGAAGCCTATTTTATTTTGGGGCCTCTAGTGTGGTTTCTATTTTAAATCGAGCCGTCATTACTACTACTGAGATAACGGTTATCAAAAGCAACATTTTTGATTTCATCTTTTATTTTTTGCCTGACCTCATATTTGATTTTTTTTTTTTTAAATAAAGATCTCCAGGGAAGCTTTGATAACGTTATCAATGATTTAATTTTTCTTTATGTCCTGTCAAGACAAAAGAATAGAATTTTTTTAAAATCAAACAAAACTAAAAAAAAAAAAAGGGATATTGGATTCATAAAAAAAAAAGAAATTATTAAACAATAAATGAAATGTTTCGGTTTAAAATGGAAAGAATGCATGTTATTGTTACTTTTTTAAAAAATAGAAACATCTTTTTTTTTTTTTACTATTAAATAATTTACGACGAGTAGAAATAGAAATGCTTCTTTTTTTTACCGACGAATAAAAATTTAAAAACAAAAATTTTTTAAAAAATTATGATATTCTTTCTTTAACAAGTTTTAAAACATTTTTTATTTTTAAGAAATAAGAAAATTGTTCAACACTAAACTTAAACTACAACAATTCCCTGAAAAAAAATATCCCGTATTTCTAAAAAAAGAAATGCTGCAAATTTTTCAAATAATAATTTTTGTAGATTACATTGTTTTCTTTTTACTAATTAATTTGTATTTAATTATTATTCTTTTTAAAAACCTTCCGAAGTCCTCGACATTTTTCAGAAACTTTAGTGATTTTTTATCGATATAGAAAAGGTGGGGTCCTGTTGAAATACCGGAACTGTGAAATCACCCCATGAAATTTTATTATTACAGAGTTTTAAGTTAGTGGATTAAGATTCTGTTTTTCTGTACAAAAATAAACATTTTTTTTTTGTAGTTACAAAAAGATTATTTAAAAACAAACGAACCGATCATATGATAAACAAATGACAGATTTTTTTTTAAAGAACGACAAAAATTTATATATGATAAAAAAGTTAAAGTATAATTCGTTTATTCTTCATTTACGACCGGATAATTATCCCCTGTTTGTGAATTTTTCCGGAAAAATCCCCCACCCAAAAAGTTTTCTAAAAAGGGTTTAACTTTAACTTTAAAAAGAAAGCAAACTATTAATTAAAAAAACTTGGGAAAAAAATGGAGATAAAATGGCAAATTTGACAGTTGCACTTGAACATAAAACTTTTTTAAAAGCGTAGTAAGTTATTTTTAAAATTTTAAAATCTGTTTTTGTGTGTGTGTGTGTGTGTGTGTGCGTGCGTGCGTGCGTGCATCTCAGAATTCTCTCCATACTCTATTTTTATTTCTGTTCTTAATATTGTTTAAGTTGTTATTATTCTAAATTTTCTAATCTTACGTAATGCGCTTTAAAAATAAAATAAATATATTCAAAAAATTTTAAAATATTGTTTGTATTCAGTCCCTGTCAAAAGATACTAAGAGAAATAAATGAATAAAAAACTTATTTTAAATTTTGAACAAGTAAAATTTAGTTTATTTAAAAATTAAAATTCAGAACAAACAGAAAATAAAAAGATAGGTTCCAAAATAAGTTATCTCCCTTTTTTCAGTAAACACTTACACCAAAAAAAGAAGCGAAAAAATAACAAAAACTGGGTATCATCAACAAAATGCGTGGGGGACAAACACACACACATACATATATGTAATGGCCGGTGGTAGATGAACCAATACTGTTTAGATCAACGATATTTCCAATGTACAGGATTCAAGTAAACAACAATAACTCCAAATTGTTAATCAACAAATATATATTGAAATAACATACAAAAACAAACATGCAATAAAATTGTGTTCAATGTATAGATTAAGGGAAAGAAGTTGTTCGCCTTTAACTGTAGATTGATTTGTAATTAATTGTTCGAAGAAAGTTCTCTTGAGAGAAAAATGTTCAGAAATCAAAACTAGTGCAAAGTTTGTATGTTAAGAATAAATAATACAAGAATACAATTAATTAAAAATGTGTTGTGTTATAGAATGGTTTGAATCAACAGAGTTCTGGTTGATTGTACTTAGCAAAAGTCACAGAGATGAATGTAAGTTTATATTACGAAATTCTGTGTCTGCATGTGCGTTGAGCAAGATCGTGGATTTGTGTTGACGGCTGGGATCTTACTGACGACTTGTGAAAAGTCGCCCCTTTTAAGAAAAAAGGGTAGACTCCCACGGAAACGCGGGAAAACTTAATCTTGCCTTAAAAATATGTGATTGGTTAAAAATGAACCAATCACTACACTCGTACTAACCAGAACAGGCAAGCAAGCTCAAAACCAAAAGATTCAAAGAAACGACTGCCATGGCTAAATTGTAGCGATTTATTAGCCAATCGCAGGCGAATAAAATGTGGGCGTGGAAAAACATAGCAACCGCTACATATATATAAATGTGTGTGTGTGTATGTGGAGATGTGTGGTGGAGAAACACGCACATACATACATACATACATATATATATATATATATATATATGTGTGTGTGTGTGTGTGTGTGTGTGTGTGTGTGTATATATAAATATTTGTGTGTGTGTGTCGAGATGTGTGGGGGAGAAACACACACATGTACACACATATATAAATATAAATATTTGTGTATGTGTGTGTGTGTGTAAAAACGGTATAGCACGTCAAATCAAATGACGGTTTCTGTAGGAATACACAGGTTTGATTCCTGTCGGAGAACACACAGATTCTACGATATTTTCTCGGATATTCAGACCGGTAAATGCAATGTAATTAATACTGTTTAATTAAAAGAACAGAGCATTTACTTAAATAAATTGTATCTATAAAAATAAAAGAGAAAATAAGTAATTCTAACTTTATGCGCTCCAATTTAACCTACGAAAAGAGGTAAAGATTTGTTTTTTAAATTTCCCTAATAAATCATTTTTATCATTAGTTATCTACTCTCGCCTGAAGAGGTATCAGCTTAGTACCGAAACATTAAAGTTTTTCTTTGTGTAGCGATGTAAAATGTTTTTATTGTATTTTTTTGCTGTACTTTGTATTGAATACTTTAAAAAAAAAAATAAATGCTACGAACTGTGGATTTTTATTCCATCTGTTCTTTCTCATTAGCATATATATATATATACACACACACACACACACACACACGCACATAGAGTGTGCGATGGGTAAATTGTCGCCATTTTTATTTTTAATTTCGCGCATGCGTGTTGTTTGTTCTTGATTTTGTCGACTGCACAATAGAGTCAGTTGGACACCGTCTGTGAGAAAAAGAGCACCATGACGCAATTCACTCCGTCATAAATTTGGAAACCGCAGGCTGTACTGCTTGGCATTTGTGCCGGAAGCTCCAAAACTAATGTAAACATTTCAGTGCAGAGGATTCGGAAAGAGTTGGATGATATATCAAGTCAACATCATGGTGTTTGGAGTGATCACTAGTGAAGGCGATGTTAAGAGAGATGCTTGTGCCTTGAGGAGGTAGTGCTGCCCTAGTTGAAACTTAAGAGAGTAGCTGCTGGAAGACCCTATGCCTGGCAACAGGACTCTGCACCATGCCACACAAACAGGAGAACCTAGTCATGGCTGTCAGACAATTTCTACGGCCATATCACCACTTACATCTGGCCATCTAATTCCCCAGACTGCAACCCCCTTGATTATTATGTGTTGGACGCAGTTGAGCGGGAGACCAAAACTCCTTGTAACACCAAACTTAAACAAGGAGATCGCCCAGAAGAGTTTCAGGAGATCCCGAAGTCGCAGAGAAGCTGTGTGGGAAGCCTGTCGGAGTTAACTCCTCCTTAAGTCCGTTAACCCTTTCACCAGGGGTCTCTCTTCCCTGGCTATAAATCGCCGCTGACTCTTCGCCTCTATCTCTTTTTCCTTCAGGATTTCAGCTATCAACCTCGAAATGTAGGCGCTAACAAGGGATAGCGTGGGAACACGCTAAGCACAATATACACACACGCACACACATACAGAATATTCACACACACTTCGTCCTTTGTACTGTTTCCATGTATTGTAACTTGTTATTAATATATATTTGTATATACATATATTATCGGTCTTGTGTTTTGTTTGCTTTCTTTTCCTTCTTCTTTGGACTTAATCAAAGTCCAACCTTTTTATGTAGTTGGGCCCGGCGGGCAGGAGTATCTGAACCTTACTTGCGTTTCTTCTACGTCTGACTTCTATCAACAACATAACCGCCCCGGCCCCTCTACAAGCTAATGGCGATTTTATTGAATAAATGTACTCTTTAGTATTTCAAAATATTTTTGTGTAATTTGGGTAAATATATCTGTTAAAATGAGATGTCAGTGTTATTTTCATGTTTGCGTAATTTAGTCAACAATTTATCCATTGCACCCTGTATATACTAGTGTACTCGTGCTATCAAAAGTTACGGCAATTGTTGGAAAGTTTTAAAGTGAGATGCAATGAAACCAAAGTCTTGAAACTGTAGAGGACCGTGTGTGTTTGCGTGTTGTTGTATTAGGAAGCACGTGTGTAACTCCTGTCGGAGTTAACTCTTCCTTCAGTTCGTAACCCTTTCACCAGGGGTCTCTCTTTCCTGGCTATAAATAGCCAATGACCCTTCGCCTCGATCTCTTTTTTCTTTTCAGGCCTGTGCACCAACACCTCGAGGTAAATTTCTCTTATTCCTAGAGGATTTCAACTATCAACCTCGAAATGTAGTCGCTAACAAGGAATAGCGTGGAAACACGCTAAGCACAATATACACACACGCACGCACACACAGAATATTCACACACGCACACACATACAGAATATTCACACACACTTCGTCCTTTGAACTGTTTCTAAGTATTGTAACTTGTTATTAATATATATTTGTATATACATATATTATCGGTCTTGTTTTGTTTGCTTTCTTTTCCTTCTTCTTTGGACTTAATCAAAGTCCAACCTTTTTATGTAGTTGGGCTCAGCGGGCAGGAGTATCTGAACCTTGCGTTTCTTCTACGTCTGACTTCTATCAACAACAAGTGGCAACCGCCATTCCCACAACAAACCGTAACCGCCACGGCCTACTACACTCCTGATAGAATATTAAAAGGTCCAACTACAGGAAAATGGCCGGACTTGAATTAAATTCAACTGAAGATAAAGAAGACAAACAAGACCGATATATATAAACAAATATATGTATTAAACAAAACAATTTTACAATGGACAATAACATTTGTGTGTGTGTAAACATTGGTGTCTGTTCTTTGGTGAATGTTCGTACGTACGTGTATGTGTGTATAATGTTCATGGCGTCTCCCACAAATAGGAAGACGCGGATCTTCTAACAGAGCTTATATTGTAGTCGCTGAAATGAAGAAATGAAAAAGATAATGAGGCGAGAAGT
The DNA here is from genome assembly GCA_903632075.3 of Acanthosepion pharaonis. NCBI lineage: Eukaryota > Metazoa > Mollusca > Cephalopoda > Sepiida > Sepiidae > Acanthosepion > Acanthosepion pharaonis. Next base: position 529,095 of record CAHIKZ030003453.1, on the reverse strand, counting down.
CGCTCAGTATTTATCGTATAGGGAGAATGACACTTAGTGACAATTTGGGAATTAAGGGGGAGCTAACTCCGACAAAACAATGTACTGAGATTCAATAAAGCGGAGATAAAGAATTCACAACTAAAATAGAGGCCAATGAACCATTAATTAAACCATTTCCTTTATAATTTTTAGACATCCAATGGTATCTATGATTCATTGATTACTCATGATATTATATAAATAGGTTTTTGCTTAATATCTTTACATGTTAAAATGTGTTTAATATAACAGTGAAATGTTAATAACTCTTGGAAGAAAAACATTAGCAACAGAACGACAAAGACGACGATAAAACCTATTTCAAGACCAACTTGAAAGAAAAAAATCGGTCACTAAATAGACAAAGATATCTGAGTGACTCGTATGAAAGGCTTGAACAAATAAGGCTGCAATCTAAGAAATGTTGGAGTAAAGGAACTGATTAAGTAAACGGTTCATTTTGCTCGGGAAATAATTTTGTCTAAATGCAGATAAATATTTTATTTGTATAGATTATTAAAACAACTAAGGGAAGTAATCACTCGTAAATTTACTAATTTAAGGAGATTTATCTACCTTTCAACTATAGATGGGACAGGAAACATATAAATACAGCAGACGTACAGTATATACTTGCGGATAGGTCGCATTTTTTTACCAAAAATTTCACAAAATATTAGGAGTGCGACCTATCCACCCGACATAAATGTAATCAACACTACCTTGTCATCATGATTTTCTGAGAAATCGGAAATGATACCCATAAACACTAAAGCTGTGGATTCAGTTCTGAATGAATTTTAAAACTGTAACTTGATATATAGAGATAAACACTTTTTCTAAATGTACCGTAACATTTTCTTTTGTAGTTCTTTCATTCTTTTTTTTTTTTTTTTTGTCACGTTGACTCGATGAAAAAAATAATATGCGGTAAATATAAAAATACCTGTACAACAGTTACTTCCTTTTTTGTTCATATGATGATTGACAAAATGTATTTTAATGGCAAAAGTATATTAATAATTGTAAGTTTTGAAATAAAGGTAGATACATGATAATTCTTATGTTTGAAAAGGGCTATGTAACTCCCCAGATTATGGTGTGACCAATGTGCGAGTCAGCAGTAAATAATCAATTATTAAGCCATAAAGTAAGGGTACAACTTATCCGGTGAGGCGACCTATCCACGAGTATATATGGTATATAAATAAACATTAAAAATTATTATATAGTTTGATATTAGGAAAATTAATGAGAAAGTGGGAAAATGTTTTGTGTGACACGTTTTGTCCTTTAAGACTTTAGCTGACACTAAAGTGATGTTTCTGTTAATGTTATTGGACAGTACGGCACTGATTTCTGAAGTTCCGCAGTGAGGATACGGGCCTTGAAAATTGTAGAGTTGTAGAGGACGTTCCTCTGTAATTGACAATCAAGATTTAAAAATACTAGCCGAAAAAAAAAACCGTCAGAAAAAACTGTTAGAGAAATATCTCAGGTAATGGGTGTCCGTATTTCAATAATATTGGACCACCATCTCAAGAAAAGTAGCAAGGTGAAGAATCTCGATAAATGTGTTCCACATGAACTCTATGAAAGTCAGAGTTCGACATTTTGAAATGTGTTCAACGCTGCATCTGCGAAATTCAAATGATCGATTTCTTGATCGAATAGTGACTTGTAATGTGAAATGGATCCTTCAGAAACGATCGATTCAATGGCTTGATCATGGCACTGGTTAACCGACTAGGTACAATTTTACCTTATGACAATGTTCGGTCACATGTTTCCAGAATGACACTGAAGAAGTCCACAGACTCTGGACACGAGACTGCCACATCCACCATGTTCTCTGATTTCTTGCTTACTAACTACCACTTTTAGAAGCAAATTGACAATTTTTTAAGCCAAAAAACGTTCCGATGAAAAGAAGATGCACAAACTATATTCAAAGACTTTTTGGCATCCAAAGATTTTATTTACATTATTTATATTGACTGTTGTCGATATTCACGATGTTAGGCCGTTGTAGGTGATTGGAATTTCAACTGAACCCATTATTTCGTCCACCAATGTAGATTGTTCTAATTCCACATGCTATGTCTCATTTGAATCTTTCAGTTATCTTCCTTTTTCTTTAACTCAACTCTCCAAGATTTTTTTTACTACTGCTGTAGCCAGGTATTGAACTCACAATTCTTTTGGATCAAGTCAACGCCTTTATCCACTGCGCAATGTGTCCTTTTAGGCTTTTCTTACAATTCTCCTTCTTTTGATACACCCCCAGCACTTTCCCAAACCTAGATTTCACAGACAGAAAATTATGGTGACTGTCTGGTGTTCTGCCATTGGCATTATCCGTTATAAATTTGTGAAATCTAATCAGAGCAACACTGTCGAAGTTTACTGCCAGCAAACCGAATGAAATGTACATCCAATTAAGCAAAATGCGACCGACAATGCTCGGTCACATGTTACCAGAATGACACTAAAGATGATGACCCACTTGGGATACGAGACTTTGCCACAACCACTATATTCTCTGATATTTCGCCTACTCACTACTCACTACCAATTTTTCAAGCATCTTGATAATTTTTTTTAGCGTCAAAAGACATCCCATTGCAAAGAAGATTCAGAAACTGTATTCAAAGATTTCTCGACGCCCAAATCTTTCGAGACATAAATAATCTTGTAACTCCATGGCAGAAATTTATAGATGATCAGGGTTCTGATTTTGACTGGTTTTAAACGTTATTTAATTACATTCTTTCAGGAATAAAAGTTAATTCTAAAATCGGACATTATTTTCCGAACGACCTAATATCTTCTTTACAAATGTTTTTGACTTTTCAATAATAACATAATTTTGTAAACCATTATTATTGCATTTATTATTGCATTTAATTCAATTCTCATTGGGCGACTCTCACTTGTAGCCATGTACCAGACTAAACTTAGTTTTGCAAATATCAATTTTGATGTTTTTTGAACTGTGGGAAAATGAAATAAAATCAATAAATAAAATAATAATAATAATGATAATAATAATAATAATAATAATAACAAGGTCTCCTTGAAAACCACGTGAATCACCGAAGCGAAAAAATGACGTCATCCAAGTACTCAAAACATTAACACAATTGTCAGACAGAGACCAGCTCCCGAAAATCCATATGACGAACTCCAACAGGCACATCGTGAAAATATACAATGCTGCTCTGGAAACACTGTTAACAGATAAACCACCGGGAAACATCACAGTTAACAACGTTATATACGCCACAGCTTTAGCAGCGACTCGGAAGCTTGGAGTCAAGACAATAAATAAAATTAACAGACATAGAGAACCAGCTTGGAAACCAAACTGATTCGAGAAATAAACAAATCAAATGTGAGCTTTTTATATTAGATGAGCTCACCAGAAACCCTAATATTTCCACACGTAAATTCAAAAAGATCAAGCGGAAATATAACATTAAATCCCCAATTGATATTCCATCAATCAAAAATGCTGAAGCAGAAACTTCAGCTGAAGGCGCAGAGAACAAGACGATACGAAAAACGTTATAGGTTCTATCGTCAAAATAAAATATTCGAACAGATCTTAAGAAATTTTACAGGAAATTGGAAAACACCTATACATGTCGAAAGGCCACCATCGATTGATAATGTACAGACATTCTGGGAAAATATCTGGAGCAGCTCAAAGGAGTATAACCCAAATGCAGAGTGGATACGGCGTGAAGAAGAACGAATGCTGGATACACCTCTGCAAGAATGGGAAAATATATCCACAGATGATGTTAGGCAAGCTCTAACGAAATCCCAAAAAGTGAAATCCCCAGGAAGTGACAAGTTGCCCAATTTCTGGCTGTATCATCTCACATCTACCCATGAAATTCTTGCAAAAAACATTATCAACGCTTGTAAATAATCCCCATAAAACCCCGGAATGGATTACTGAAGGTATGACATACCTCATACCAAAAACAACTGAAACAGACGACCCGAAAAATTATAGACCGATAAAACAACGTATAAGTTGATCACGTCTGTATTGACGAACCGTACTTATTCCTTTCTCGAAACAAACAGCACTCTCCCGCTGGAACAGAAGGGATGCAGAAGAGGTTCATGTGGCTGCAAGGATCAACTTCTGATAAATAAAATGATCCTGGAAAATTGCAGGAGACGACGCAGGAATCTAAGTGCAGCGTGGATTGATTATCGTAAAGCCTTTGATAGTGTTCCACATTCTTGGATCCTTAAGACTTTGAAATGTACAAAGTCTCCCCTGTGGTATTAAATTTCCTTAAGCACAGCATGGGAATGTGGAACACCAAACTATACCTTAGTCACACCGGGGCACTGCCATATCCAACCGTCTGAGTATCCGACGTGGAATCTTTCAAGGAGATTCTCTGTCACCCCTTCTGTTTTGTTTATCCTTAATCCCTCTTACACATGAACTGAACAACAGTAGCTATGGTTACAAAATAAATATGAAAATATTCAATCACCTACTCTACATGGATGATCTCAAACTCTTTGCCAAAGACGACAATGAGTTGAAAGGCCTCCTCAATATTAAAAATACTTCAGTGACGACATGTAGGTATGGACTTCGGATTAGATAAATGTGCAAAAGTAACTTTCAAGAAAGGTAGGATTAAGAAACACCCTTAATAGATTTAGATTTTGTCACAAAAATTAGGGAACTGGAGCATGGTGAAATTATAAGTACCTAGGAATTAAAAGGAGATGGCATACAACACCCCCCAAATGAAGGAAAAAATAAGAAAAAAAATACTACAGGCGTGTAAATCTGGTACTAAATCCACTGAGCTAAACTAAAAAATAGGATATCAGCCATAAACACATACAGCTTTAATGTCATTAACTGGACCATAGCTGAAATTAAGCGAATGGATGCCAAAACGAAAAAGCTACTCATTTGCTATCGCATGCATCATCCCAAAGCTGATGTCGACCGTCTGTATGTGCCCACATCCGAAGGAGGCAGAGGATTAGTTCAACTAGAACTGTCCTACAAAACTACAACAATTGGCCTCCAAAGATATTTGGAAACTACAGAAGACTGGATGATGGTATGCGTCAAGGAACATGAAAAGTAGTAAGCGTCTCTACTCCGTAATGAAGGAAGCCAACAAATTCAAAATGGAGTTCCAAATGGGCGTAGATGCAACTTACACCGGCTGAAACTTACCTAAAAAAAGATAGCTAAGACGAATGCAACCGACCAGTTACAGAAGCGATGGCAAGATAAACCGCTTCATGGCCAATAAAAGAAACCAAACAAGCTGACGTAACAAAACCCGTACCCATCAGTGGCTACGTAGTGCAGGGTTGAAAAAGGAAACTGAAGGTTTTATCCTTGCTGCGCAGGACCAATGCTTGCTAACTAGGAATTATCAAGCACATAAAAATATTGTGTCAGCCCAAAATGCAGATTCTGTGATAAATATCCAGAAACGATTGATCATCTTGTATCAGGTTGTACGGTGTTGGCACCCACTGAATATAAAACCCGACAACAAGTGGGCCAATATCTGCACTGGAAAATCTGCAACTTCTACGGGAAGAAAACAGAAAGAAACTGGTATGAACACCACCCAGACCCGGTTACGGAGATAGGACCTGTTACAATTCTATGGGATTACACAATACACACTGACAGAACAATCAAAGCCAACCGGCCAGATATTGTTAAAAAGACCACAAACAAAAACGGTGCCTCCTTATTGATATGGCAGTCCCTGCTGACTGCAATGTATCTTTGAAGATATTCAAAAAGTTGTCAAAGTACAAGGACCTTGAAATAGAAATCTCGAAAATGTGGCATATGGGAACATCAAAATCCCTGTTGTAGTTGGAGCCCTAGGACTGGTTGGAAAAAGATTGCAGTAGACTAATTGAAGGGATTCCTGGAAGTCCATGCCTCAAGGAGATACAAAAAATTGTTCTGACAAGTACAGCCCACACCTTACGAAGGGCTTTATCTATGTAATTTAATTTTTTTTTTTGTCAGTGGAAAGTGTCATGACGCCATTTCTAACCTTAAACCCGGAAAGAAATGTGTAAACGCCAGAAATCAAAGAAAATGATAATAATAATAATAATAATAATAATAATAAAAAGAAAACAATATACATTTTTCCATGTTGCTAATAGATAAAGGAATCGGAAATTTGATTACCCCACTTGGCTTCGTCAAACACTGTTAGGTGGCGCTATTTACGTCTATAACAGTGATTTTGTTGGAAATTGAAATAAAATCAATAAATAAAATAATAATAATAATAAATAAAAAAAAGGAAAAAGGTATATCTTTTCCCATGATGCTAATAGATAAAGGAATCGGAAATTTGATTACCCCACTTGGCTTCGTCAACGCGGTTAGGTGGCGCTATTTACGTCTATAACAGTGATTTTGTTGGAAAATGAAATAAAATCAATAAATAAAATAATAATAACAATAATAATAATAATAATAATAATAATAAAAAGAAAACAATATACATTTTTCCATGATGCTAATAGATAAAGGAATCGGAAATTTGATTACCCCACTTGGCTTCGTCAAACGCGGTTAGGTGGCGCTATTTACGTCTATAACAGTGATTTTGTTGGAAAATGAAATAAAATCAATAAATAAAATAATAATAATAATAATAATAATAATAATAAATAAAAAAAAAGAAAAAGGTATATATTTTTCCATGATGCTAATAGATAAAGGAATCGGAAATTTGATTACCCCACTTGGCTTCGTCAAACGCGGTTATGTGGCGCTATTTACGTCTATAACAGTGATTTTGTTGGAAAATGAAATAAAATCAATAAATAAAATAATAATAACAATAATAATAATAATAATAATAAAAAGAAAACAATATACATTTTCCATGATGCTAATAGATAAAGGAATCGGAAATTTGATTAACTTGGCTTCGTCAAACGCGGTTAGGGTGGCGCTATTTACGTCTATAACAGTGATTTTGTTGGAAATTGAAATAAAATCAATAAATAAAATAATAATAATAATAAATAAAAAAAAAGAAAAAGGTATATATTTTCCCATGATGCTAATAGATAAAGGAATCGGAAATTTGATTACCCCACTTGGCTTCGTCAAACGCGGTTAGATGGCGCTATTTACGTCTATAACAGTGATTTTGTTGGAAAATGAAATAAAATCAATAAATAAAATAATAATAATAATAAATAAATAAATAAAAAAGAAAAAGGTATATATTTTCCCATGATACTAATAGATAAAGGAATCGGAAATTTGATTACCCCATTTGGCTTCGAAAACGCCCATTATGCGGCTCTATTTAATTCTATAAAAAACAAACATTTCTTCCTTTCTTTTGCTCTTCCTTGCTCCAAGATGTAGCCACACCTGAGAAAAAGACGTTCTCGCTGGAACACGTTCGTTTCCCCGGTCCACTGACGGCGGAAATCTCTCTTTCCACTTTCCAACACATAGCGTTCGCACGTGTCTTTCAAAACCTCCACTTATGAAGTAAATCAACATTTTCTTTGGTCGTTCCAACTCAGCGCAAGGCTGACGAGCTCGACCATTATAACGATGCTTATTCTTACTTACCCTAACTTTAGGACCAACAAAAAAAAAGGACATATCTAAGAGTCATTGAGAACTTTGTTTCTCTACAGTTTTCACTATCAAAAAAAAAAAAAAAAAAAAAAAAGAAAAAAACGGCCCGTACCATAAATTCAAATTTTTGTATGATTCTTCTTAATTGTTTACATGTGAACACGCACACACACCTAAAATACACCCAACACGCAAACCTTTAAATTCTTTAAATTCTATACCATCAAGAAGGTGCAAGATCGTCTTACAGACGTGCTGGTCCATATGCAAAAGTGTGTTCACCATGTGTCTTTCACTTTTGGCTTTGTTTAGTAAATATCAATTTGGACACCTTGCCAGAGAACAATGCTCAGCCTGCTAAGCTTAGAGATTATACTAGTAAATTAAATCCTTTTCTGAGCACTGCTCATTTGTGGTCTTGTACCAAACTAGCAATTAAATAGCAATTTGGACGCCTCATCATGGAGTACTAACTCGAAACGACTTATCATGACTGCTGATAGTTTCAGGCTAACAGTCTGTCCGACACTCATGGTTTTCACTAAATAATTACTCAATACAATGCCTACTCCAGATAGAGTGTTACTGAACGAGATTGTTGGACATAAGAGGAGAAAGAATGTGCAGGTTATGAGGATATGTAGGATAGATAACGGTTGATCGGCAACTTGAAAACGTTAAGATTGTAGTTATCGAGTAAGCACCCTCTCGGGAGCCTGTTCTACAGAGTACCCGTTCTCGAGAAGAAGTTGTCTGAGTGGAACTTCCTTGATACTAATAGAATATGAAGGGAATGGGGATGACAATAATCGAGGAAGCATCCTCTCAGGAGTCTGTTCTACAAAGTACCGGTTCTCGGGAAAAAGTTGTCTGAGTGGAACTTCCTTGATACTAATGGAATAGGAAGGGAAAGGGGATGATAATAATCGAGGAAGCATCCTCTCGGGAGTCTGTTCTACAAAGTAGCGGTTCGTTCACGGGAAGAGGCTGTCCGAGTGGACTTCCTTCTTCTTCTTCTTAACTTAACAATGAAATTCGAAGGGAATGGGGTTTTTTTTACCCTGTATAAAAATTGCCCATTTCCCTCGGCACTTTCCTTTCTGAGACACCTCAGATATTAGGTACTGACCCTGACCCTCCACCTCTTAGTGCAGTAGGAGAGGTACAGCGGCGATAACACCCTGGAATTAAACACATACTTATCACAATTGGGGTTCTGATGAGGTCAAAACACAGCTTAATTCAAAATTGAATTATTTCCCTTGATTCTAAATCCAGGTAAAGTTTCTAATGACGTCACTCCTTAGTTACTGACATATACAAACAACATATGAACGTGTCGGAAACTACAGTCGAAACGTAAAAATGCCTGCAGGAAGGGATGCAGTCCTTAACAGGTCAATATCTGAGAAAATCGAGGAACTAAAAGCGAAAAAGTCTCTCCTAGGTAAGAAAAAAAAAAAAAAATTTTAATTGTAGGTTTTGTTTCCAAAAAGGAGAGGTCATTTCTTGTGTGTCTCTTCTTCTCTCTCGCACTTGTATTTATTTAGTAGAGCACAGATCTGTCGACAGATGAATTTGAGGCCTAATTTAATATTTAATTTTATAGTGCCCCACTTTCTTATGTAGTTACTGAGTATGAGTCAACGTGTTTTTGTTTTGGTTTTTTAATTACTTTACTTTTACTAGAAAAAACAATAATGATTTTTTAAGAGTTTATGCAAGAGCCACGGACATAATACTCCCTTTTTTTTATTTCAGCAAGTAATATTAAAGAGAGAAAAAACAAAAAAGATACAAAAATCCCCCACACACACACACACACACAAAAAACGTTGCACATTGCATTTATTGTAATGTAACTTTATCTGTGTAGTGTCCTCTATCTGGCCCATTTCAAAACAGTTGTGCATTTATTTACTATAAAATTGATGAGCTTCTCTTAATTGTAGTAAACAAAATGCACCTTGTACATCATCAAATAGATTAATTAGTTTTAATTATAATCTCTAATGTACTCTGATGAATAAATTAAATTGGAATTTTGAATTAGTTTCTTAAAGTACCCTTTAAAGTATAATGTAAGAGATTCCAATTTTTTCTCATTCAGCTTAAATAAAATTAACTAAAATTTATTTTAGTGATCAGGGAATTATATTTTTGTTTGTTAAAGTTTCTTTAAAATAATTCAAGTTCACAATTGGTTTATTTTGTTAAATTTTAATTGTTAGTAACAATAGCTTGAGACCAGAATTAAATTCAATTGCTAAAACTAACTTTGAGAAAATATTTTCCCTAACTTTTTTAACATGGGTGGGGAAATAATAAAGCTTATGATAATATTAATAGTTGTTGTTGCTTGCATTTTTACCAGAAACATCAATTTCATCTTACTTATTATAAAACGCAGATTGATTGTGTGTGTGTGTGTGTGTGTGTGTGTGTGTGTGTGTGTATCTGTACGTTTATATATTGGATCGTATTTCCTACATTTTTGAACCGATTTCAACAAAACTTCACAGGACTACTTAAAATTGCATTGCGGCGGTTCTGACAGTGCTAAAAATTGGAAAAACACAATTGTTTTTGCACGAAATCAATTTAAAAACACGATTAAGAGGCATTAATGAAAGGGGGACAACTCATATCAAGTTATACTTATTAATATAGAATTATCGAGTTATACTTATTATAAAACCCAGGTTGGTTGTTTGTGTGTGTGTGTTCGTTTATATATGGGATCAGATTTCCTACATTTTTCAACCGATTTCAACAAAACTTCACTTTTTTGTGGGGGAAGGTACTGTTTCTTATGGTCTTGCACATTTTTTTCTTTATTTTTACATTCAGAATGCTTTAAAAATCCCATTTAGAAGACAATTGTTTATAATAAAATTCTATTCAATCGGTAGACTCATAACGATTGTAAACAATGTTTTTGTTTTTGTTTGAGTTTGACAAATTCATAAAAAAAAAAAAAAGCTAATCAAATCATGCATGTCCGTCAACCTTAAACAATAATCTTTGTCAATTTTATTTTTCAGTCTTTATGATGGTCGATACTTGATCTATCTCTTACTGTTACATCCCGGGCAACGCCGGGCTCTACTGCTAGTTCTTAATGTAGCGAACTGAAGAGATTATAGAACTGAAGAGATTATAGTATATGGTAATTGTATTACTGCTTATTACTGGCATAATTAGAAAAGTCCTGAAAATCCTTATGAAGAAGTTGGTAGAACTAGAATTCCAAGAAAGAATCAAAACTATCCAAATAAAAGTATTGATCAGTATTAGAATTTAACTTCAGAACCATGACTACAATATATTACAGGTTTGTTGCGGAGGTATGGGTTATTAGATGAAATATATATATATCAGAAGGTGTATTTTGCTGGCTGCATGAAAATAGACTTCACCACAAACATTTTAACTTGAGTATGGCACAAGATCATTAATACAAAAGTAATAAACAAAAATATTTCTTTTTTAGAAAACAAGAATAATGCATTTATAACAAATGTTTACAGTATGTGAAAGAGAATATTTCTTGAATAGATAGAAAGTTTGTTCTGTGTTCCTGATGATTAAAGGATTAAGGAATTGATCAGTTCAAATGAAATTATATTTTACATCCACACTTTGTGTTACAGTTGATCTTGGAGATTAAGTTGTAATAATACAGTAGGAGTTATTTCCCTTTAACTATTATTTGAATTAGTTAAGACTTTAAGGAAGTTTTATTTTTTATCTGGACTCACAGAAAAAATTTCAGTTCATAAAATAATAGTAAGTTTCAATAGAATGAATATTCTTTGACAGGAACGTGCTGTAGGCAGAAATTTGGTGGAAGATGAGTTCAAAGAAATTTGTTGATTGAGGAAAAATGTAATTTTCATTTGAATATCGAAAAGTTGAATTAGCTTACTGCTTATTGTTGTTCACCGAAGAGAATTGAATATGAGTGAGAGAATACTGAAAAGCTGAGAATATGTTGAACCATAACTTATAGTTCCAGAGGATTTTGAAGTAATATTTCTCACTGGTGAATATTGACAAGAGGCAAAAGTTGTAAAGTTGAATAAGTTTCTGTGTAAGGAGTGAATAGTTAAGAGGTGCTTATTGTTCATACGTATGTGTGTGTGTCATAGCATCTGCATAGCATTTTCCTTTGAAGGGACAAACATGACTTCTTCACTGCTACATCTTGTATGTGTGGGAGAAGGCAAAAGAGGAAGAGTGAAGATTTACTACGTATTTATAACCAACATGGCCACATGGTAGGCTCCAGAAAGCATTTCTGATTTTGGCATTGTTGCCAATTTGAACAGGTCAACCATATGGATGTAAGTGAGAACACGATATTAGGATCAATTGACCAATGAGGAGTCAGAGAAATAGTAAGTTAGGATTTTAACTTTGATCCACTTTTTGCACAGATTTTTGCCAATCAAAGTGCTGTTACACAAAAAAAATGTGTTGGGATCTTTTTTAACCAATGGAATTAGTTAGATCCCAAATAAAATATTGTTAAATTGAAGTAGGACACTAAAGGTTCACATTCTAGCGTCTTTTCTAATCCTCAACTCAACTTTTTTCCCTTGCTTTCAAATCCAGCTCCCAAAGCCTTGTTCCTTATCAGAGATAAGGATATATCTTCTGACAAACAAGAGAGCTGACAAATATAAAAAGGAGTTTGAACATCATTATTGTTCTTGGTGCTATGAAGTTTGAGGAAGGCGCTTGCAGCTTGTCAAACCCTTGCTGGCTCCCGTAGCCTTGTTCTTATCAGGGATAAGAATATTATTTCTAATGAATGAAAGGGCTAGGAAATTTGTATAGCAATGTTAGAGGGAAAAATCCCCAATGTTTCTGAGCCTCTTCATCTCTATAAATACGGAGAATCTATGCCTATTTGGCACTGAGTATTCGACAACCATCTGTGATAAGAACAGGTCGGTGACAGGGAAGCAGTCATCTTCAAGAAAGAACAACCTACTTTGGGCTGTCATGAAAGAACGTCAACCCACTACTAAAAACCAATTGAGATCTGCTTCCTTGCACCTAGAAGATATCTGTCACCGGCCTATGAACTCACTGAACTACAAAATTCGTATCTTCCAACAGTTTCCTCTTCTACAAGAACTCTGAAAAAATCTGTGAGTGTTTTAACTCTTTGATGTAATGGAATAACCTGGCACCCCCATGAGTGACTTCACTATAGGTAATAACTACCTTTAAGGATCCATAAGGCAACAGACTACATGAGACTTGCTGGAATTTGTTGAGTACGACTCCTATTTACTTGAGAACTATTCAACCTTCCAAAAAGCAGCACCCACAACTGGTTTTACAATAACCTTTATTTAGTTATCTACTGTGTTGTTCCAGTGATATTCCTATTAGCATGAAATACAACACCCTTCAACAATCTACTTGCTTAAAGAACTTTTTAAGCGCTCAGAGAAATATTTTGAGCAAGCTTTTTTATGAACATTTTTTTTCTTCCTTTAAAGTTAAAAGGGATTTTCTTCTCCCTTTCTTTCTCTCATAATTGTGTATATCATTATACCCTTTCTGTGTATGTAAATAAATATCTTTTATTGTTACTGTTATGAAAACTTACCCATAATAGCATAATGGACTATTCCATACGTAATAAATACTATGCCTCAAGAGGAAGCAGGGAGTTCAGTCTGAAGTCTGGAGTGAAGTCCGTCAGGATTCAGTCAGTCAGAACGAGTCAGTCAGTCGAGTCAGAGGCAGACCAAAACAGAGTCGCGTTCAGACAATTACTACTAACCCTGATTGTTCATACTAACACTTCTACTTCTCTGTATATATTCCTGTTTGTAATATATCTGTGTTATTCCATACCTGTGTTCAAGTTCTTCTTTATTGGTTCTACCTTGGACTATCACCTTGTTACAAGGAACCGGACCATAACAGTTACATACCTAGCAGGAGTTTGAATCTTTATTCTTCTGCCTGAAAGAACCACCTAAAAATAGAGAATTGTCCACTCTAATCTTTCAAGCCATTGTTGCTTTTTTTGATTTTGCCACATTTTTAACCTCAACCATTTCATGTGGGAAAGCCAGGACAAATTTCACACATCAAGTTTATACTTGAATCTATATGTCAGTCTTTCTCAGTCTTTTGTTTACTTTAGGGCACACTTATAGAAAAACTAAAACTCCAGGTCGCACTATAATTTTAATAAGGAAAATTTAGTGATGAAATTTGAAAATAGGATAATAATAAAGGAGTCTCTTGAAGTAGGCATTTATTTTTATGACATTACATTGTATATTTATAAATACTTTGAAAAAGAAAAAAAATTACCTTTTAATGGTTGTCATTTTTGGTTTAGCATTCCCAAAGAAGATTAGTGTATATTTTTCATTTAAAGGGATTAATGAAGAGTCTGCTATTATTTTTTAGTGATGCCAATAACAACTGATTTAAATCCCTTGAAGAAAGCAAAAGGGAAAGGATTATCCACTCCTTCTTAAAGATTAAGGAATTTAGCATCCAGTTTAAAATTTCAAATGACAAAGACTTGACTTAAACATGGAAGACATATGCCTGATGTCTCTAATTTTTTAAAAATAAAGATTTTTTAAGTATAAAAATAATTCATAAATGAGTCTTCTGTTAACTTCTGGCTACCTATCTATTTTCCAGGATGCATTAGTGCACCTGGGTGCACCAGCTGAGAAATACTGCTATAGGTAATAATTAGTCAAGTTGATACAGTAGGCAAGCATTGGTTATGTAAACTTGAGTCTATAGTTAAACATAGATTATATTTGAGCTTATAGGTAAGCACTAGTTGAGTTTATACTTGAGTCTATTGGCAATAATTGTTTGAGTTGATACAGTAGGTAAGCATTGGTCAGAGTTATAGTTGAGTCAGTATCAGTGGATTAGCTAGAATGTGTGCCACCCTGGGCAACCTTGGAGTTTTGGTCTCCGCAAAAAATACATATTGCATAGTGACTCACTTTTAAAGTTATAAAACTAGTTTGTGTACCTTTATAATATTACCTTCACATACTCAAATATAGTATGCTTTAAATACACATGGTACATAAAGAAAAAGATGTTTTATGACACTGGTATTTTTGGATGGCATTCCAGAAGTGGGTGTGGGTATGCAGAGCCAGACAAAATTGAGTTCTGTTTTTGTCATATGAGCTGTGCATGTCAAAGTGAGCACTTGTTTGAGTTAAAGAATTGGAGTTCTAACAGGGTACGACAAATTTATTGTGGATTGTATGTATATTGGTGTTTAAGTTGGGAAACACATATCTCCTGAAATGTTTATCCCACAACAAAAATGGTGGACTTGCATGTGTGTCCAGGTAATAAAATACAAAAAAACAGCTAAAACCAGTATATACATCATACTTATTATAAAACCCAGGTTGTGTGTGTGTGTGTGTGTGTGTGTGTGTGTGTGTGTGTGTGTGTGTGTCTCTATACATTTATATATTGGACCGGATTTCCTACATTTTTCAACCGATTTCAACAAAACTTCACAGGACTACGTAAAATTACCTTGTGGTGGTTCTGACAGCACCAAAAATTGGAAAAACACAATTGTTTTTGCACAAAATCAATCTGAAAACACGATTAAGAGGCATCACAAGAATGAAAGGGGGACAACTCATATCGAGTTATACTTATTATAAAACCCAGGTTGTTTGTGTGTGTGTGTTCGGTTTTATATGGGATTGGATTTCCTACATTTTTCAACCGATTTCAACAAAACTTCACCTTTTTTTTTGGCAGGTAGTGTTTCTTATTGTCTTGCACACTTTTTTCTTTATTTTTACATTCAGAATGCTTTAAAAATTCCTTTTTACAAGACAATTGTTTATAATAAAATTCTATTCAATCAGTAGACTCATAACGATTGAAAACAATGTTTTGTTTGAGTTTGGGTTTGACCAATTCGTGAAAAAAAAAAAAAAAAAGAGACATGCATGTCTGTCAACCTTAAACAATAATCTTTGTCAGTTTTATTTTTCAGTCTTTATGATGGTCGATACTTGATCTATCTCTTACTGTTACATCACCGGGCAATGCCGGGCTCTACTGCTAGTAAACAAATAAAGACAAAAGTTACATTGTTGCAAATGACAAAGACAATGATATTGTATGTATGTGACAAAACAATGAACATACATGAAAACATTTAAAGACTAGTGAATTGTTCATGTATGTAAAATGTGTGTAGATGTCCTAAAGAAAATGAAGTTGCATACATACTTGTGTGTGTGTTTGTGTGTTTCCCAATGGGAAATGCATTTTGATGATAAATCTACATCCTAGTGTGTTTTAGAAAAATAGTTAAAAGAGAATGATAGAAAATATTACAGTGTATTTATAGGTTCAGCAAGTGTCCCCTAGTGGTGTTTTTTTAGTAAGGAATGTAAGTGGAGTTAACTCTACAAATTAATGTCTACTGGTCTTTCTATCTTTAGCCTGTTAGATATTATCTTCACTCTTTAAAAATGCAAAAAAAAACAGGAATATCTACACAAACATGCATTCCCACTAAACGGCCATCTGTTTGAATCACAAGCTTCTAGTTTTTACTCTTACTTTTTATTCCCAAATACACCTACTGTTTCACATTTATTATTACACTCTTATATTTTTTCTTATTATCCTCTCCAGCCAGTGGGTTATAATGTAATATAAGGTGAGCAAACCCTTGGTGTGGAAGGTGGTGCATTCTTTCGAATAATTCTGCTCTTCAGGGTCACTGCAAGGGTGCATGTCTATGATAGACCCCACCATTCTACTACATCTCAATTTTCATAAGGTAAAAATTCATATAAAATACAAATTTTATTGTAACCTAATTATGTGGTGTGGAGGGTGGTGCATTCTTCTGAATAATTCTGCTCTTGTGCCCAGCCCCAAAATTTATGATATGTCCCCCACCACTCTAATACAGCTCAATTTTCATAAGGTAGTATTCATATAAAATACAAATTTTATTGTAACCCAATTATGTACAATAATGGACGATATGCAATATAGGTGAACAATTCAACTAGAAAAATTAAAAATAAATACAATGTATCTAAATACAAATTAGAGACATGTCTTTATAGATCCTTCCTTATTAAATAAATTAAAAATATTTTGTGGAAATTTTTACATCAACTTGAAATTTTTCTAGTTAAAAAGTTGAATAATTTCACACATTCAAAATTATGGATAAATAATAGTAAATATTATATAGAGTTTTTTTTAGGTTTAGCATGAGCAAAACAAATTCATGGATTTGGACAAAAATAAAAAAAACCCCAGAATGACATCAAAACCCAGAAAATTTTTTAATCCTTTAATATTTGTACTTTGTTTAATTTGTAATGTATGTGAATGTAGGTGAATGTAGGTAGAAAAAGAAAATTTTGATATGACAGCAAGGGTCGCAAAGCACTGTCCAGGGTTCCCAATCAGTCTCACACCCATTCCCCAGTCAAAAGGCTCAGGGGTAGTATGCACATGTCTTGCCTCTCTTTCTAAAAGGTGAGATCATTAATCCCTAGTGCTTGAGAATTTTCCAATGAGACTTGAGCAATTTTAGTCTCAAGGTGTCTTGAGTGGGGTCTTGAGTGGGGTCTTTTCTTAGCATCTTTTTTTAATTTTTACCCAATAAAGTTTTACACTTGTGGCATTCACCAGGGATCAAGTGTTATGATGTTGATTTGGGGTTAGTAGAGACAAATGCCAAATAACATGTAACAATAAAAGGGTTTTAATAGGTTGTGGTACAGAAATCGCCTGAGTAGTCAATAACTAGCTTTTCTTAGAATCTTTTTTATCTGTCTTTCCTCATGTCAACTAAAAGTTTTGTTCACAGACGCAGACAAGTTCATCTTCAAGAGGGGTGGTATTATAACTTATTCTGCTACTAATTGGATGGCTTCAGTTTCTATAGCTCTGTTGACAGGACCAAGAATACATAAGTTGCATCCCCTGCAGAGGTGTATGACTCCAACTCCCAAAAAGTGGACACATACAAACTCAAGTATAATTCTGACATGTTTATCTATAGACTCAATTTTTAAATGCCAAATAAACCTTATCCATCTCCTTAACAATAAATATTTGGGTATTTAGGCAGCAAATCCTTCTTTCATGCAATTTCATTGAATATGGTAAAAGGTTTTTTATTTAGTCTTTTATACAATTTCTCATGTGAAATAATTTTTTCTTTTCAGATGATAAATTATATAAAAACTGTCCGAATGTTCTTTTTATCCAAGTGCTTTCGGCTATACATTTAGCCATTTTCAGCTTAAATATTTTAACTGCTAAATAAGAAATAGTTTGCTGTATGTATGTTGTATAAAATGTTTTTTTTTTCAAAACATGTCAAAAAAAGAATGATATATATATATATATATATATATATATATATATATACACAAAATTCTCACTCTGACCAGACATTGAGTTCTACTGAAAATGAACTTATGATAATATATATATAAAAATATATATATATATATATTTTTATATATATATATATATATAATAATTATATAGGAATATTTTGTCATTTTTTCAGGTTTGTCTTACTTTTTACCTGACAGTCAACTATATATAAATATATATATATATATATATATGCTCTTTTATAAGAATTAAAATCTCAATACTGTTTTAACTGTCATTAAAAATGACTATCATCCAATGGGAGGATATTTCTTACTTACTAATCCAAAGAATTATGTAGATGCTCTTTCAAGACTAAGAAATCGTTTTATTGTCATTATGACTATCATCCAAGTCTTGACTAATCCATTGTAGAGGTGTACTTTAGCTAGTACACACACACACACACACACACACACACATATATATATATGTATGTATGTATGTATATTATAAAAGTGGACATTGGGATCAACACCCAGTGACAACAGTCTGTTTCTTGCTTAAATGTAATCTTCAGGTCTGAAGATTATGTTTAAGCATGAAACAGACTTTTACTGTTGGGTTTTGAAAAAAAGTGAAAAAATTTGTCTTTGCCTGACTGTTTGTCTCTTCATGGCCAACACAGTATAGGCACAGCAGATTAAACAGTCTCTCTCTCTACACCGAGGGATGCTGGTTTGATTCCTGCCAAAGAGTGCAAATTTTTCTTTAATAAGATTTCTTGAAATTTCAGGCTGGTAGTTGAAAATAAATAAACAAATCTATTGTTTAATATATAAATGGCGTGCCTACTCATATACAAGTACCCACTGATAATAAAGTTTTAAGTGTGTGGCAATTACTCCTCAATTACTTGAATGAAATGGGTCTGCCACAAAGAAAGGTTGAACCTTTCTATCATCTGAGGGGAGAGTCCACCATATATATATATATATATATATATATATATATATATATATATATATATATTTTATGGACTTTTTATATATATATATTTTTATATATATATTATATATATATATATATATATATATATATATATATGAAACTCAATTGTATCCCATTTTTATATGGAAATTTTGCTCCCTGGGATAAATTCCCTGGAGCTTGTCAGTACTAAATTGTTTGATAAAAAAATGAATTGTAATGTTTTAAAAAAATTTAAAATTAAAAAAGGATAGAAGAAAAAAAGAGAGAGGAAAACAGAGGAACAAACAACAAATAAGGAAGATGGCATTTAAGGAGGAGATAGAACAAAAGAAAAACAAAAACAAAAACTCAAGTAGAGAGGGGGAAACAAGAAGACAGAATATATACAAGTCTAGATAGAAGTTAAAAACGGTTGAAGATTAACAATGACCTATATTTAAAATGTTAACTCAATGTCAAATAGGAAAACATTAAAATTGGAAAAAATTACATAAGAAAATAGAATTATTAAAGTTAAGAAAAGGAAGAATTTTAAAGATAATAGATAAAAGAAAAATTAGAATTTAATATTAAAACTATTAAGAAAAATTAGAATTTAATATTAAAACTATTAAAAAAAATTAGAATTTAATATTAAAACTATTATTAAAACTATTATTAAAATTATTAAAACTATTATTAAAACTATTATTTAATTTTATTATATTAAAATTAAATAATAGTTTTAAGAGTAATACACAATGAAACAAAATTCTTGAAACAATGTATTAAGATTCAATAAACTAAAATAGACACCACTGAACCATTTTAATTAACTTTTTTATTCCCTTTATATTTTTGGATATTCAATGGTACTTATGATTCCCTGATTACTCCTGATATTATATAATTCGCTTTTTACTCAATATATTTTCATTTTAAAAATTTAATGTTTATATTAGTAAAATGGAAATATATCTTGGAAGAAAAAGGTTAGCAACAGAATAACAAATATGGCAATGACAAAAAAGTGACAGCAAAACCTATTTCAAGACCAAGATGATCACTTAATAGACAAAGGTATCTGAGTGCCTCACATGAAAGGCTTAAACAAATAGGACTGTAATCTAAGAAACATGAGAGTAAAGGAACTGATTAATTAAACATTTTATTTTGCTCGGGAACTAATTTTGTCTAAACGCAGATAAATATTTTATTTGTAGATTATTAAAAACTCTAAGGGAAGTAATCACTCATAAATTTTGTAACAAGCTTATTTACCTCTCTTGCGACAACAGCTGAGGCAAAAGTATATAAATAAATACACATTGATAATTATTATATCATTTGATTATGTATATTAATTGTTAGTATATCTAGTATTATTATTTTATCTTAACTTATTTATTATTACTTTTAATATAGACCGACCATCTAGTTAAATGGGACATGAAGGCTTTATAAAAATATATGTCAGGGAAATCACAAATGTATTCAAGATTTATTTTTGATCATGATTCATTTTTCCAGATTTTTTCATTGAGCAATTTATTTTATTTGCCCAGATATAAATTACTAAAACCTTTGATTTACAGGTAGTATAACAGATATCGTATCATTTTGGAAAGTGAACCTAGTTCAAGTTTCAACCTTGACCCCTGTGCTTACTTTCATGCATATGCTATTGGGAAAATAGTGAATCCATTTCTTTTGAGAGTTATGGGTTAAATAGCAGGATAGACTGGGCTTTCTAATCTTGGGTGATTATTTACTCCAATTATTAAAGATTGATACAAAAGTTTCCAGTACTTGTTTGTCTAGATTTTTTATTCATATGAATTCATATTATTATTTTTCAATCATGAAAATTTTTATTCTCTGGGTTTTTCTTTGACCTTATGACCTTATGCCAACTTACAGCTGAATTGTGTTTCACATCATCAAATTTGACCCATTAAAGGAATAAAGAGCTCAGAATTTTTCAAAAACACATCTACCTTTTCCTTAAGATCGTAAAAAAATATGATATTTAGAACTTTTGAATTAACTCCATATCTACATCTATCTGTATGTACGTATATTTCTAAGGAGTTAATCAATTTTATTTTAATCTGACATTAATTCTTATTGCTTTAAATGTTATATTTAGTGGATAGATGTATTTGAGTAGACATCTCTGTTTTTTAAACAGTGTAACTTTATATCTACCAGCCTGTACATTTGAGAGTATTAATGAATTGTTATAACTATGGCATTTTATGTGAAAAAGTGAGTTATCCCTCTTGACAGCTAACTTGTTTACTTATTTCAAATTTAAATAATTGTTTTTTAATTCTTCATCTTTCGAGCTTATGAATTTGAATGATATAAATTATAAATAATTAATTATAATATTTTAGGTGACAAATTTTAAATCAACATCATGAGAATGCAAACTCTATAATAGTCAGAATATTCTCAGCACCTGACAATTGCAAAAGTGCATGAAACTCTGTCATGCTACTGATGCTGGATAATATATATATATATATATATATATATATATATATATATATAACACAAATATTCTTGCTCTGACTATGACATAGAGCTAGCTCTACCTGTATTATATTGTCTTGTAAATATATATATATATATATATATATATATATATATATATATACTAGCAGCATGGCCCGGCATTGCCCGTGCTTGATTCAAAAATCGTACAACTCATACAGTAATCGCTATCACTTGACTTAAAATATTTTTGCCCTTCTTTGCCTTTAAATGAGTGCCCTTTGCCGTGCTGATGCTGCTACATGCCGTACTTCTTGCCTATCTCACACTGCAAATTTTTTCTAAGCTCCATACTAAGCATTAAATCTGTTATGAAAAAAGAACTAAACAAAATGAACACAAAAAGATCAGCTTTAAAAAAGGACTCATAACTGGAAAAACCGAATGAAAAAAGAATGTTAACAACAAATACTTTTTCACACCCAACCCAGTTCTGCAGAATCAGAATCAACGTTGAGTTTAAGCAAGCGAATGAGCCAATTGGAGTAAAGTGCCATGCAGATTTAAATTTTTCCTACTTGTAACAAATGCAGCTATCGAATTTTTTTTTGCATGCTAGCATGCTAGTTAACATTCATGTCAGTCAGCTGTTGGCTCTCACGCTGGCCAATAGAATCTTCCTGCCTATTCATGGCAGCCAGCTATAGGCTCTCACTCTGGCCAGTACAAAATGGCTGCAAACTACATGAAAACTGCTGTAGAAGCATGAAGAAATTGATTATTTCCACTATCAATGGAAGTTGGGAAATGCAATGTTGGTCTTGGCCTTCCCGCTAACTTGGAGCATGTGCATGTAAATTTTGGTGCAAATCAATCAAAAATTGCGTCCGTGCATTTGTTACACACACACACACACACACACACACATCCTGCCTTTTATAGATAGAGATATATAATATTATAAATTAACTGATTTAAAATATGGTTTTTTCACTATGCAGTAATAACCATGTTTCAAAACTGGATTATATATCTTACTGTTCTTTCATTTTATATATATATATATATATATATATATTAACCACTTATATTATCAGTATATATATGTATTCTTTGGAGGTATATCTATATATACAAGATGCAATGGGTAAATCTATATTTTTAATTTTGTGTATGCACATTGTTTGTTTTGGATTTTGTCAACTACACAGTATAGTAGGGTCAGTTAGGCACTGTTTGTGAGAAAAAGAGTACTATGATGCAATTTATTCCACTAGAAATTTGGAAACAGCATGCTGTACTTCTTGGCATTCATGCCAGAAGCTCCAATATGAACATTTCAGAGTGTTTGGGTGTCAATGTGAGGATAGTGCAGCAGATTCAGAAAGAGTTAGATGAGTCTAATGTTCATTACGAAGGTAAGGTAGCTTGGAAAACTCGCTCTGATCATTCTAATAAGAAAAGAACTCACAAATTTTTGGGTGAGGGCCTCAGACTGAACATAGAGGCCTACATCAAGTGCCTTGTGAAGGTAGTGCTCCTCTAGGTCAAGAGAGTGGATACTAGAAGACCCTATATCTGGCAACTGGACTCTGCAACATGCCACACAAGCAGGAGAACTCAGTCATGGTGATCAGATAATTTCAATGACCACATCACCCCTTACATCTGGCCACCTATCTCCCTAGACTGCAACCCTCTTGATTATTATGTGTGGGATACAGTTGAGCAAGAGACCAACAAAACTCCTTGTAACACCAAAAATAAATTGATGGCAAGGATTATGGCAGCATTTATCAACTTAAACAAGGAGACTGTCCAGAAGTGTTGCAGGAGATTCTGAAGTCACCTGGAGGCTGTGGTTGGAGCCATTGGTGATTTTATTGAATAGATTTAGTCTTTGGTATTTCAAGATATTTTTGTGTAATTTTGGTAAATATATCTGTTAAAATGAGATATCAGTGTTATTTTCATTTTTTGTGTAATTTAGACAACAATTTATCTATCGTATTCTGTACATATATATATATATTCTATGTAAAGAATTATACTATTATAATTTAAAATAATTTTGTATAATTTAATATTTTATTTGACAGATTTATCTTTACTCATTGAAAAGAATATCATTTGTACCTTCTTACTTTCAAGATGGAGATCGGAAGGCCTACGAGGAAACATCCCAAACTCTGATCCAAAAGAACAAGGAAAGAATCAGATGCTTAAGGAAAGACAACAAAGAACTTCGTCAAAAACTCCAAGATCTTAATTCGGTATCACAAAGTTTTCTCACTTTTTTTTTATTCACCTGTTTCTTAAGAAACAGGTAATGTGAATGAACAGGTGTCATTGCAAGAAATTAAAAAAATGGTCAGAAACAAAATAGGAATTTCAGTTACAATTTTTTATATTCTTCTTCTTTTATATGCTGTTTCCATTTAGGACATGGGGAATCATGGCTCTCCACAATTTCAAATAAGACATGTGGAGAAAGCTGGTTAAGCTGGGCAATGACCTTATAAGCACAACTGATCATGGAACTGATGATGATATAGGTGCAGGTGAGGTTTATACAAGTCATCTGTTTGTGAATTTTTATTGATTTGTATTTGATGGATTATCAACCTTTTGCAGGTTATTTAAAACCAGAAAATATTATAGCTTATTTACATTCTAAGAAGTTTTTATAGATAATAATGATTTTTACTGAAACAAGTTCTACTTTTTAACTCATAGCTGGTGTTATAAAATAAAATAAGACATATCTCAGTTGATTTACAGGTAAATACTCAAGAGCGAGAACCAGATGTGAACGGGACAAAGCCCCATCACAAAATGACCATTATCTTTCTTTACAAATGTTCCCAACACACGTGTTCCGGTCGAAAAATAAAATAATATTTAAAGTGCTCTATTTTTGTCCAATAAAAATGCTTCCCTCCTAATTATACCCGCTTCGTTTTTCGAGCCTGTTAAGCCATTAAAAAACGATATAAAAGGGGTCACACGGAAGTTCAACAGGCAGTCAACGGGTGCCCAGAGTAGAGACCTGTCACGGTCAGCTACTGACAGCAGGGAAGCGTCAACCACCATCAACATGTGTGAACTACTATGAGAGATTGACCTAGATCCGAAGCTGGCTTATGAACTTTACCACAAGGTAGCTGTCCCAAACCCACATGTTCCTGTTGAAATAAACCACGTAAATCTATTTCTGCTGTTGTCGTATTTCTTTCTTGCAGCCATACGCTTGTCTATAACACTGGTAGAAGAAGAGGTAGAGTTTTACTTTTCCCAATGATATTTGTGTGTAAGTGAATATAACGAACCTGACTGGAATTGGATCTTGGCGGTCTGATTTCTAATTTCAAGCCACTGTCCATTACACCACTCCCACATTCAAGCTTACAGCACCTGGTATTCCCAAGCTGTTTGTGGGAACAAAGTTCTACAGTGTACTATATGTCATTGGATTACTCATAGGGCAGTGTGAAATGTGTAGGGACAGGTTATATGAATGAATGGTAAGAAATATTGAATGATGGGTGGATGACATGCAAGTAGCATAATACTTATCAGTTCAGAAATTGAAATCAGCAAACTGAGTTCAAATTTCAGCCTAATCAGTTGTGTTTACTTTTACAATGATGCTCTTCAGTAAAGTATGAACCGTCTCTTCTTTACCACCTCCAGCTATGGGTTTTATAAAAATTTGATTCCTACCAAATCCAAGTTCTTGTGCCAAACACAAGAACTTAGTAGAAACAACAAAACACAAGAGGCACACAATTTTAAATCAAGACAACCACTGTTTAAAATTGCAAAAAGAAAAACGTATTTATTTACAGTTTACACAATTATGAAAAAAAGGTACAATACAAATTTGCACATAAATTTCAAGGAAAAAACAAGGATTTTGTAAATGACAAAAAAATAATATAAAAAGGCAGTAAAAAGCAAAGACTCAACAACCTGTGAGAAAAAAAAACAAAAAAAAAACAAAAGCCCTACTTTCACAGCAGTTATTTTGAAAAAGGGTCCCTTTTTAACTTTACACAGTTCATGCTTGGGAAAATTTCTTTGAAATGTTTTCGTTATAGGCTGTCCAACCACAAGAGAATTTTCACTTGAAATTTTGGTCTCTCCATGTTTGGCTGGCTGGTAACTGGTGCCTTCTTTGATGTTCTCTTATTGATGACAAATGGCTTTTTTGATTTTGCTGTCCAAAAATCTTTGCCTCGTGTGTTTATGACTCCCTTGGCCAGACCAGTCCTCTTGAAGCATGTGTGCTAATACCTTCCTCTTTGATTGTTAATAGCTTTTTTGTCAATAGTTCATTCTTCCTCTTTTTGCCTTTATCTGTTGATAAGTCTTTTTTTTAATTGAAAAAGGGACTGTCATATTGGCTCACTTCAAGTTTTCACAAGGGCTTCAAGAAATCAGCTCTCATTGGTCAATATATATGAAACCCTTTTTCAAGAATTAAAAAATAAATCTGTGACAAATAATTTTGATGGTCAATGGCTTGAGCCTAAAAAATGCAACAGTTTTCACACAAACTATCTGGACTTCAGAAAAATACACTTCTCATAAAAAAACGTGTATAAAAAAAACATCCTAGATGATTAAACATAGAATTTTAACATTTTTAAAAATAATGAAAATAAACTTTTTTTAGTTTGTGGATGTTGGTGCAAAATGTTGGTTTTTGCATTCAAAATGAATGAACACTTGCAAAATGTTGCCTTGGAAAGTTAATTTTTTGTATAGAAAGGTAAGTAAAAAAAATTATCCACACTTTTGATATATATCTTTAGGTTTATCAGATTGTCTTTTGCTCATGCATGCTTATAGTTGGTACTATTGTGTTCACATGACCAAAGTTTGAGCATGATTATGCCAGTTTTCTTGCTGCTGTTACAGTGTAAACATGGCTGCTCCACTAACAGTGTGCACTGAGGAACAAAAAGCAAATGATAAGTAGATGATACTTTTCAGGAGATTTAAGAAATATTTTTATTTTATTTTATTTATTAAACTTTTCCTACTACTACAGGTTAATTAGCAAGGTAGACTGTGCTATCTAGCCTTGTCAAGAGCCAGTCCAAGAGATGAACAACTCTGAATTCAAAACCATGGAAAAAACACTGGAAAACCACCCTATTATCTTTCCCAAAAAAGTCACAGCAATTCACAGATAATAAATGAATGGAACCTATGGAGAGCCATGATCACCTTTGTCTTGAAGGAAAATGACATTAAAAATAAAATATATTAATATTAAACTGAGATATGAACATTCTGTGCAAGGCTGACTTGAGCTCAACCATGCTTATGCTTACTTACCCTAACCTCTGGGACCAAAAAGAAAATGGATATATCCAAAAGACATTAAGAACTTAGTTTCACTACAGTTTATATAAAAAGAGAATAAATGCTTTGTGGTAGAAACTCAAGTTTTTATATGCTTCTTCTTCTAATTGTTTACATATGAACATGCACCACACCAAAAATACATGCAAACATGCAACCTTTTAATTCCATATGTTTACATTTAAAGGAAACAGAAAATAAATGTGAACTTGCCTTCTAAAAAACATTCTTTTAGAACTGAGCATAAAGTAATTGATTTTAAAAAAATATAAAAATTGTTATTAGAATTCTATGATTTTAGGCATGAGAGCATTACTTATGTTCTCATTTCCTACAGCATTCATTCTAATCATTGTTGTCATCCTATTTACTTTACTACAAGTGGAAGAGAAAAAAATTATGGAATTATCTATTAAGCCAAAATAATATGTTTAACTAAATTTATTTAATACCTAACTGTACCTAATTATTTAACAAGCAAAAAAACAGTAGGTTTGCTGAATTCATTTTAATTATTATTACTAATATAAACATTAGAAAGTTACTTAAATGTTTCTCACATGGTCAGGTCTGTGTTGCTATGTACAGAGTAGGAAATTCAAGTGGACTTAGCATGATGGCAACAAAAACTTTTGAAAATAAATGTCTTGCTGGAAATTTTGTTTATACAAAAATTTTACAAAGACAAAAAAACTTTTATTACAACTTGTTTTCCTCTGTTTGTGGGATGGGGTATTTTTTATAATACTCAAATGGCTCAAAACCTAGAATTAGAATTGGCAAAAGCTGAATTCCTGAAAACTGTTACATTTGGCTAACCAGAATGGCTACTTATTTTTATTAATTCTTTACTTATATCTTTTAATTTCCAGAAAGATGAAGCTGTTATCAATAAGGCATTAAAAGACAAACCAATCGAAAGAGCTTCTTTGAAGAATAAAACAGGACAGGTAAGCATTTTAGTGATTAGCTACTTCAATAATTAAATGTGTAAGGTTTCTTACAGGAACATTTTATAGTACATGGAATAATGGTAGTGTAAAGATTACATGCACAAAATAACAGAATAAAAGTGATTTTTCAATGCAAAGATAACATTTATCCAAACAAAATTAACAAAAGGAAAGTTTAAAACAAGAGTTTCTTTTGTTAAACATAAATTGTATACACAACAAAATGTTCATTAATATGTTATAGAAGGAATTTACTTTGTTGGTGTGTTTTAGTGTGAAACAATTTATACAAAGAATTAAATAGCAATGTTAATGTGATTAATGGCAAACACACTTCACTAACAAGACTTAATGAGACATTAACTTACTATCAATTCCTTGAATAATAAGATCCTTATATTCAAGTTGTTGTCATATGGAAGACATATGCCAAGTACTTTTGACAATTTCAAATTGTCATCTTCAGGGTGCAATCTTCCCATACACGGGTAAGCATTAAAATGAAATATGTGTAGACCAAAAGATGTGTTTTTAAATTATGCTATTTATTTATTAGCCACATTAAAATTGCCATTTAATACTTTGTATAAATTGTTTTTTTATGATATAAAATATAAGCTACACACTCTAATATAAATTATAATATAAATTTTGTAGATTTATAACTTTTCAAACTTCAAACAAAATTCTCACTTTATCGATTTGAACAAGAATTTTAGTGATGCAGCATTGCACGCTCCAAAACTGTCAATAAATAGCATAATTTAAAAAACATCTTTCAGTCTACACATATTTTGTCTTAGGGTTTACACGGGTATGGGTAAATTGCGGCCTGAAGATGACAATTTGAAATTGTGGAAAGTACTTGACATGTATCTTCCATCTGACAATAACTCAAATATTAGAAAAAAAGTTATACAGCAAATCTGACATAACCTTTTGCTAAAAGGCTTCCAGCTGTGCAATATAATTATAATATATATATATTATAATTTTTGCATATGGACAAAAACAACTTATTTACTACAAAGATGCATTCTTGTTTCGATGCAGCTGCATCTCAACTGGTGAGAACCCAAAATGGTTATGAACAATTCTATTTACAAGCAAGCTGCTTATGGAAAAAAAATACATAGGGAGAAACACCTTAAAAGGAAATGGAGAAGGGTAAAGCAAAGGGAGGAAAGAGAAGGAAAGGAAAGAGGGTGACAGAGTAAGACAATAGTATTTTTTGATAGCACTTTGGGCGGTGAAGGGCCTGACCTGAAAAGTTTAAAACAAACCAGAAGTGTCTGCTACAGTTTTTGATACTATGTAACAGCCAGAAATTTAAGCAAAGTATGCCAAATCTCCCAAGAAAAAGGAGAGAGAGAAGAAATTTATATTATTTTTTTTCATTACATTTGGATATATATATATATATATATATATATGAATAAAAACAAAAAATTATATGTATATTTCTAAAGAATTAATGGATTTATTTTTGATCCAACATTTTTATTACTTCAAATGTTATTTTTAGTGGATACCAGTGTTTGACTAAAGGTCCCATTGACAGTAGACATAATAAACAGTTTAAAAAATGGAGTATCTACTCAAAAAACATGGGTATCCACTAAAAATAATGTTTGAAGTTATAACAAACATTTCTGGCAATTAAAGAATAGTGTTAATACACCCATTATTACATGGGATATTGTAGCAAAAAAACAAATCTTACAATGGGGAAGGTGATAGATGTAATTTATGCCTTGTAGAAAAATTAGTTAAATTAAAAACTTAAATAACCCTGACTTATTAAATAAGAGAAATGAATTGATGGTCACATGTAAGCAAAAAAATAAATATCTGTTGAAATACTTCGCTCCAGATTAATTTTTACTGTAAATTATAACCTATCCCTTTTTTATTTTTTTACTTTTCTTATTATTTTTATTTACTTCTGTTCACTTACCTTATATTGAGCATATACACTTTTTTATTTTTATCTTTTCTAGGTATGTTTATTTTTATATAAAAAGTTTCCTAACAAAATTTTTTAAAATAACCCAGTAATCCCCCTTTATGTTTGATATAGAATAATAATCCTAACTTTAAATAAAAATTAGTATTTTTTCTTTTTTTCATATAGTTTTTAGGTCCATCTATTTTAATATCTTTTTTCAATAAATATCATTAATCCTTGTTTATTTTAAATATAAAATAAAAATCCCGTTTATTTTAAATGCTATATATTTTTTTAAATAAAAATTCGTAATCTACATATAATATACAGGATGCGATGGATAAATTGTCGCCATTTTATATTTTAATTTTGTTTAGGATTTTGTTGACTGTACAGTATTATAGAATCAGTTGGGCACTGTCTGTGAGAGAAAGAGTACCATGACACAATATGGAGGCCTACAAGTGCCTTGAGGAGGTAGGACTGCCCTGGGAGAAAACGGTGGCTGCTGCAAGACTATATCTGGCAACAAGACTCTGTAACATGCCACACAAGCAGGAGAACCCAGTAATGGCTGTTAGACAATTTCTGTGGTCACACCATCCCTTACATCTGGCCACCTATCTCACCAGACTGCAACCCTCTTGATTATTATGTGTGGAGTGCAGTTGAGTAAGAGATCAACAAAAGTCCTTGTAACACCAAAGATGAACTGAAGGCAAAGACTATGGCAGCATTTACCAACTTACATAAGGACAGAAGAGTTACAGGAGATTCTGAAGTTGTCTGAAGGCAGTGGTTGAAGCCAATAGCAATTTTATTGAATAAATTTCCTCACCAGTATTTCAAGATATTTTTGTGTAATTTTGGTCAATATATCTGCTAAAATGATATGTCAGTATCATTTTCATTTTTGTGTAATTTAGACATCAATTTATCCTTTACACCCTGTATAGACTGTGGCAGCATTGTGTTAACCAGATATTTTATTAAAATTTAAATTCTGTAATGGTCAATCTCTATCCAGCACCTGAAGATGGCGTTGTGCATTAAACTCGTGCTACTGTTGAGGGATAATATGTATATTTATTAATATATACTTAATAGCACTGTTATATATCATCAAGTACTATTTTATTAACACCAGCACTCAATGTGCAATGTCTTATATATTTTCTGAATATACATTATTTTTATAGATATAATTTTTTTAAGTAAATGGTTTGTTTTTCAATTAAACAGTATTAATTACATTTACCAACCGAAATGTACAAGAATTTTTGTAGAAATTCAGGCCAGTAGATGTAATTAATACTGTTCCTTTAAAAAATAGAGCATTTAAATAAATTATATGACGTATAATGTCTAAATGGAAAATATATTAAAATAATTGTCAGAATTAATCCATATCATATATATATATATATATATATATATATATATATAATATAATAAATCAAAAAACCATAAAGACTCATTTCAGTTATAATTTATTTTGAGAATATCTATATATTCAACTCTTCAGACCAAAATCTCTTAGTAAATGGTGACAATACTCCAGACTGATATATTAGATTGCCGGGGGGGGGGGCAAGAGAGAAGAGAAAAGGAGGGAAGAAGAAAAGTGACAGATGGACAGGTTCTTTCAAAAAGTGATATAGAGAGAGGGTATGAAATGAAAGGGAAGGAGGAAGTAATGAAAAAGACTGACCCAGCCAAGAATTTTTCCCTTAAAGTGTGGAACTTTGTACATCATTAATAAAAGTAAAATTAGAAAAATAAAAATTAACGCTGAGTAACTGAGTTCCCAAATTTCACTGTCGATAACTCCAAAACAGTAGATTTTATCAACTTTATCAAGCCAGATTTGAATGGATCATGTACAATTACACATAAATATAAGTATTTTGGAAATTTTTAATGCAGACTGAGTGTGGATGTTACACAGCAAATTAACCAATTTGTATCATTTAGTAGTCAGCCTGATAAGGCAGGTATAGATATGTATATCTGCTGAAATAAATTTATAACCAATTTATATGATGTTTTAAGTTTTTTTCCTTACTATTATTTATATTGTGCTATATATAATTTTATACATTGAGCTCTCTTCATGGATTTGACTTTTCAATATGTTTATATTGAAAAGACCACCATGGAATAATCCTTACTACTTAAAGATTTGGTATTTTATATATATATATATATGACATCACACATTATAAAATGGACAAAGTCCGATAATTATTTGAAGACATTTTTATGTTTATACATTCTTTTTATAGATACAAATATTTAAGTAAATGCTCTGTTTATAATAAACAGTATTAAACAACATTTACTGGCCTGAAAATTTCTTGGACATTCAGGCCGGTAAATGTTTAATACTGTTTATTATAAACAGAGCATTTACTTAAATATTTGTATCTATAAAAAGAATGTATAAACATAAAAATGTCTTAAAATGAATATATATATATATATATATATATATATATATATAATAAAAAGCAATAACATTACTGAATGCAGGATTTGTGTTTTTTTTATTAAATATTTTCTTTCTTGTAGGAAGCCATTACTGTCCTGGACCACAAGGTATCTGATGGAATAAAACAACTAAATTCCTTGAAACATCAAGTGGCTCAAAAAAAGAAGCAGTTAACAGAGTTGACGACAAAGTTTAACCTTCAAGTCAAAGATGCATCCCTAGCTCGGGCAACTGACAAGGGAGAATCACAAGAGGCTCAGGTTTGAAGAAATCATAGAAATATTTTTGAAACATTCTTCTTGTCAGGGTTGGTTTAAGCCATTTGAACCCATTGATCTCAATTAGGCTCTGCCCCTAAAGGAGCTACACCCACTCTAGGATAATCTCCTTGTCAAATACACTCAACACTTTCCAATATGCACCTATCACCAGATTGCAAAGAAAAGCAACTGTTATATTTTGCATATCTCTTTGTGTAGTAGCAGTTGTCGTACAGTTCTCCATGTTTAGCAAACAGGTTTGCTAGGTAGAGACCTTATGTTCACCAACTGTTCTCTATTTATACTTGTCTATCTAATTTGCATACAGTACTACACCTCCCTGAATTGGAGAGGTTGTATACCCTAGTTTTTTCTTTTACTATTCCTGATTATTCTTGTACTTTGCTGTCCTTCCTATTGTCTTCTCTTTAATGGTGATCTCAGTCTCTCTTCATTTTCTTATTCTTGCAAATGCAGCAAAAGTTCTTATCTATGTTTCTATGTGTTCTGGGTCATCCAGCAAATTTAACGATCATATCAGCAACGCCATTGTTATGTTTTGTATATCTATCTGTGTAGTAGCAGTCATAGTACAGTTCTCCATGTTATGTTTAGCAAACGAGTTTGCTAGACATAGCCCTTATGTTTGCCATCTGTTCTCTATTTATACTTGTCTATCTAATTTACATACTCTATTACAGCAACAATTTAAATTTTCAAGGCAAAGGATTACTGGGTGGGGTTGTTTTAAGGATGTAAGAACTACAGTATATGTAGGATAAATAACCGTTGACTCTAGATGTGAAGAGATTATGAGTGTAGTGGTCAAGGAAGCATTATCTCAGGAGTCAGGAGTCTGTTTCACAAAGCAGCAGCTTTTGTCACTGGTATAAGAAAGGAATGTGAATGGTTTGCTCCTGTGTACATGGTCTTAGCTGTAACAGTCTGAACTGGTGGAATAAGCAAATGTAGCTCATTAGAACATTTTCTATGGAAATAGTAATTGAGTAGCAAGAGGCTTATGACATATCTCCTGTGAGAACTGGGTTGCAAAGTAGGAAATAATTTCTTGCCTACATTGCCATGTAAAAGCTTTTACACTATATTAATGCTGGAAAGGGGGGATTGGACAGACCCAGCCCAGATATGGCAGAAATATTCCACTTTTGGCCTGATCTGACTCTGATAAAAATAAGTTGAGTCAGGCAGATGTTAATCCAAGTAACCTTTAAAGAGCTTCAAAAAGAAAACTTAATTTAATCTACAGGGGTAGATTGTTCTTGTCCTGCTAACCATGTCTAGGAATATATAATCTTGTTCTTATTTAGTAATATTCACTTATTGTTCATTCTGTTTCCACCAATTAATATCCAAGGGGAATTACAAACTAAACTCTTTATTTAATCTCTGGGGTAATTGGGGGGGGTTATTTAATATATGGGGTCAGATTGTTCTTGTTCCACAGTCCATGTCTAGGGATATCTCATCTTGTTCTTATTTAGTATTGCTCAGTTATTGCTTGCCCTGTTTCCAATCAATAGCCGAGGGGAATTACAAACTGAACTCTTTATTTAATCTCTGGGGGTCAAATTGTTCTTGTTCCACAGTCCATGTCTAGGGATATCTCATCTAGTTCTTATTTAGTACTGCTCAGTTATTGCTCACCCTGTTTCCACCAATCAATAGCCGAGGGGAATTACAAACTGAACTCTTTATTTAATCTCTGGGGATCAGATTGTTCTTGTTCCACAGTCCATGTCTAGAGATATCTCATCTTGTTCTTATTTAGTACTGCTCAGTTATTGCTCACCCTGTTTCCACCAATCAATAGCTGAGGGGAATTACAAACTGAACTCTTTATTTAATCTCTAGGTGTCAAATTGTTCTTGTTCCACAGTCCATGTCTAGGGATATCTCATCTTGTTCTTATTTAGTACTGCTCAGTTATTGCTCACCCTGTTTCCACCAATCAATAGCCGAGGGGAATTACAAACTGAACTCTTTATTTAATCTCTAGGGGGTCAAATTGTTCTTGTTCCACAGTCCATGTCTAGGGATATCTCATCTTGTTCTTATTTAGTACTGCTCAGTTATTGCTCACCCTGTTTCCACCAATCAATAGCCGAGGGGAATTACAAACTGAACTCTTTATTTAATCTCTAGGGGGTCAAATTGTTCTTGTTCCACAGTCCATGTCTAGGGATATCTCATCTTGTTCTTATTTAGTACTGCTCAGTTATTGCTCACCCTGTTTCCACCAATCAATAGCCAAGGGGAATTACAAACTGAACTCTTTATTTAAGTTATGGCAGTAGATTGTTGTTCCACAGGCACTGTATACTTGGACTCAGTAGAAACAGTGTAGAAACTGACCTGTTTCTACTGAGTCCAAGTATACACTACCTTGAGGACTGACAAATGATGCTACATTATTGGTTACCACTGATTAGGATCAACAATTATATAATTATTTTCATGGTAATTGTTCTGATGAACTTTCCTCTTTGGTATCTTGACTTTATGAATTTAAGCTCAGTACTAGGTTGGCAGCTATGTCTCATCATTTTACAGATGAAATTGTTAGATGTAACAAAAGTTCTATGCTAATAGTTTCTCCTCTTGCACATCTTGTGGAACTCTTTTCCAGCTTTTTAATTTCCAAGCAAAGTTGATCTTTAAAAATTTAAATGTCAATTGTTATCTTCTGCCTTCTTAATTCTTTACTATTCTCTCTTCCTAATAATATTTTATTTTTCTCATATTCTTTCACACTCAGTAATCCCTTGTGTTTTAGTGGCTTTATTGCCTTGGTTGGGGAGAAATGATTAAAAAATATATTGATTCTAAGATCTTAATATTATTTTCTATTCATCACAAGCAACAAAATGATATCTGTCTTTTTCTACATTGAACTTCTTCTTTTGTTCAGTAGGCAATTCCAAACTAGGCCTGCTACTTCATTATGATGGTGGTATCTCTATACAATATATACAAGATGGCCAAAACAAATATCTAGCAAAACAAAAAAGAATATACACTCACTAACCACTTTAATAGGTATACTTTTCTTGCCCTAGGCTGGATCCCCTTTTACCTTTAAAGGCTTACAGCCATATCATGTTGAAACACTAGTTCCTGTACAATCACTGTTTAAACAACATTGAGCTTGGTCTGTACCTAGAACGGTGACCACTTGAGAATACCAGGTGCTGTAAGCTTGGATGTGCAGGTGGTGTACTGGATAATGGCTCAGAATTGCTAATCAGAGAGTTGAGTGCCAATTCCTGTTGGGTTCATTATATTGTTTATGTGCAAATACCCTTGAGAAAGGTATGAGTCCACCTCTTTCCCCATCTATGGGTTAATTAGTTGCACTTTTATGATTAAAAACATTATTATCTAAAAAAAAAAAAGAAAATTGTTCAGGTTTTGTGATATTAAAAATCCAAACAGCTGAATTCCAAACAATAATAAAATTAAAATAATGAAAACAATTATGTTTGTTAAATAAATCATTTGCATTTACAAACATATGTATATGAGTTTAAAAGGAATAAAAATAGTCTTTAGATAAGTTAAAATCTTTGGGTAGTTGGTACTCAGAAAAATCTGTTCTTTAGAAAATATTTTTAAATAGTTGGTCCACAGAAAAAATCTGAGGTTGAAAAAAGATTTTTATTGTTAGCAAAGATTCATTGACCATCTTTGTTGTTATTGTTGTTGGAGATGATTTGGTTGAAGTCGCTAACGCGTAATCATCAGTGAAGATTCACTTATTGTCCAAGCTGTTGTGCAACTGATTAATTTGAAGTCACCAAAACATTTCTTTCAGGATGTACTGTGGGGAAACAATTGCAGCTCTCTTTTATGTTTGGCTTAGGACAGCTGCATCTCTGCTCTTTGAAAGTCAAAATTTTTGGGGTTTTTATAAAAAATATTTCCTGAAAATAAGCTCAAGAAAAATAGGGTTTTAGTTTTCTCCAATTGATTAAATATTTCATATAGTGACATTAATTTCTGACCAACAGACACTTTGATTTAAATTGTGTGTTGTATTGCAGAATCTTGTTGGCATATTTATAATATTGTCTGTTATTGGGTAGAAAATAAAGTTTGGGTATGATTTAATATGGTATATATGTAGGTATGTAACTGTGTTAGAAATAGGGTTTATTTCCTATAATTTTTCCAGTTTTCTATTGTCCAATATTTTTTAATATTGGAAATATTGGCCTTAGCTTCTTGTTCTTATATGACAGGAGCAGCACCCAGCATGGTGTTCTACTGCTATAGCTCAACTGCTTGAAGCTTCAATGTATTGTGTGTTCAAAGATGCTCTTCTGTATACCTCCATTGTAAAGAGTAGTTATTTAAGTTACTGTTGCCTTTCTATCAGTTTGAACCAGCATGGTCATTCTCCTCCAACCACTTTCATCTCCATGGATTACCACTCACTGGAATTTGTTTCCTTTTTGAACCATTCTCTATAAACCCTTGAGATGATTATATGTGAAATTCCAAGTAGATGAGGAGTTTTTGAAATACTCAATCCTGTCTGTCTGGCACCAATGACCATGTCATATTCAAAGTCACTTAAATCACCTTTCTTTCCTATGCATGAAATGGAATTCAGCTGGTAGCCATGAGCATGTTTAAATACCTATATCCACTAAATCCCTGCCATGTCATTGGCTGATTAGAAATTTGTATAAAAGAGCATTTGTTCACATGTCCAAACATTCATATATCAAACTACACACAATCAATGTAACTTTTAGTACTTCAAAAACCAAGCTAATAAATTTTTACCATCACCAAGTTAACCCTAAATTTTCACCAGTCATAATGAATGGTACTTTCAATGAGCCTCTTTGTTTGAATGTCTACTGGGCCTCAAGTGCACCCCAGATCTCATGTGAAACTCATATCTACAATCCATTACTAAAGATGCTGGGAAAATGGTCAGCTTCTTATATTGCTCTGGGAAGTACCTGGACTCCACCTTTATAAGTGTCAGATCAGACCAAAAGTGGAATATTACTGCCATATCTGGGTTGGAGCTGCACAATCTTCATTTTGCAGCTTTAATAGAGCCCTTCTGTGGCACTTCATCTTTACAAGGGTCAGATGAGACCAAAACTGAGTACTGTTGTTATCCTTTAGGACTTCATCAGATTAAAGTGATATGATTACACATGTGCATGAAGGAGAGGGGATGCTGAAATTTCAGATTTAAATTTTAAAATTTTTTCTTTTTTTTTTAAAATGTGTTTGGGTATATAGTCTACCTGATTTAATTTAGTTTCTTTTTGTTTATGTTTTTATCTCTTTTGTTATTAAATATCCCATATTATGATAATAGAAAACCTGTCAGGAAAGGTGAAATGTTGTAAGAACCTGGGCATAAATTTACTGTGGATGATCTGGTGATTAAAGCACTTTCTATACACTTCCATCTTAGTAAATTACTTTCATTTGACTAAAGTAGCATTTTTTAAATCAAAATTATGGTCAGACTCATTGCAGTAAGCAACTAATTCATTGACTTTGTGGTTCTGTAAAAGATCTCTTTTGTGTTCTTTTAATCTTTTATTTAAATTCCTTGCAGTTTCTCCAATGTACTCCTTGTTACAATTATTACAGGTGATAGAGTAAATTTCTCAACAAGGGTATTTATGTGAAAGTGAATGGAACAAACTCAACTAGAATTTAAACCCAACTCACTGACTTCTTGTTCAAAGACACTAATGACAACACTATCTGCATATACAGTAACTCTGATAAATAATATTATTTTTAATATTTTTGTTTGCTTTTACAGAGAATAAGATACCTGGAAAATAGCTGTGACAAAGCTCGACTAAAAATCCATGAAGCAGATCACCTATGCCACACCTATGATCAGATCCTTCATAAACTAAAAGAGGTAAGTCTCTTTTGAATTAAATCAATATTTACTATACTTAATATTTTTATACTCCACTTCAAATTAGATCTCTTTCTGATTCACTATATGTTGGCTGGATGTGAACGCTAAGAAAGCAAAATACAAAATAAAAAAAAGTTGTCTGCTGCACAGGGGTTCCAAGTATCACATCCAGCCCACAAACTAAATCCCCTCAAAAATATAAAATAAGAACATAAAATAAGCCAATCACAAACATTGCTGTCAAAGAAAAAACATGAACAAAATATGAGCTCAGGAGCCAAGACACTTGCTTTTAAGAATGCCACTCATTGCAACAGTGCAAGCTCTTGGATCTTACCATTGTGACTTTAGTCAGCATAAGGCAATATAATGCATGCAGAAGGTAAATTAATAAAAGGGAATTAATGATTATTTGTAAAAAAATTGTCTATAAAACAAAGTGAATTCTAAGAAAAACTGTTGAGTACACTGTTCTATTCCCTAGATACGTCTACAGATATCCCATCTTTAAATTTTGGTTCATTGTACATAAAAGTGGTTCTACTATTTTAAAATTTTACTTTCCTACCAACTCCAAGTTCTTGTGCCAGACACAAAGCTTAGTTTGGAGAAACATAACTTAAGATAGTAGGCACAAAATTAAGAAACAAGATGACCACTGTATAAAAATGTAGCAGGGAAAAATACATTTATTTTTCAATTTACAAATATGAAAAGGTACAATACAAAGGTTACACAAAAATTTCTTTTTGTGTGCCTATTTCAGCAGGATAACAATTTTCTGAGGTTACAAGAAAGGGATTACCTACAGAAACAAGAAAAAATATGTTACAAATTGCTTGATAAAGACAGATTCAAAGACCAAAAATGAAACCCTTTAAAATTAGAAAAAGGGGAAAACTTGGAGTATGCAATAACAAAATTGCACAAGACAGAAATTTAAAAATGTACCCACTTTCGTTCTTAACAGAATAGCCAAAGGAAACGTTTCAGCTCGAAGGGGTTTTGTGTTTTAAAGTTGTTTTCTCAAGGGCCTTTTGAAGTATTTTGCTACAATGTTATCTAGAGAGTTCTTTTGGCTCAAATTCTTCTCAGGAATGCACAGAAAGTAATTTCAGTTATAGGGTAGAATTGATTTGTCTGCTCTTTCTTTCCCCTACATTGTTTTATGACCTCCTTTGGTTAGACTAGTCCTTTGAAGTGTGGTCATTAAATGCTTTCTTCCTCCTCTGTTAGTTGCTTCCTTGTCAATGGCCCATTCCTTTCTTCTCTTCTGATCTTATCCACTCATAGAAATCCTTTTTATTGAAAAATCTGGGTCATGCTAGCTCTAGCCAGAATTTCACAAGAGTGTTGGAGTTAGCTCCTCCTCAGCTCCTTAACCCTTCACCATGGGTCTCTCTCCCCTGGCTATAAATACTGGCTGACCCTTCGCCTCGACCTCTTTTTTTTCCTCAGGCCTTTGGCCTTATACCACCTCGCAGATGTGAACGCTCACAGATAGAGCATTTCCCAAATTCTGGGAACACACTAAGAACAATACACGTACGTATGAACACTCACCACAACACACACACATAATATTCGCCACACACACTCTGTCCATGTAACTGTCCATGTGCTTGTAACTTGTAACTTGTAACTTGTTATTAATACATATATTTATCGGTCTTGTTTGTTTTGTTTGTCTTCTTTTGAAAGTCCAACTTTCTCATGTAGTTGGACCGGCTAGCAGGAAAATTTAACTCATGTGTGTTCTTCACATTGCCACCCCATGGTCCGCTACAAGGGTCTTGTTTCTCATTGGTCAATATATAAAAAACCCTTCTCCAAATATAAAAAAAAATGAATCCACAACAAATCAAACAATCTTGGTGGTATCAAACGCTTGAGCCTACAAGGCCATAAAAAATTGTTATGGGAACTTACACATAATAATAATGGACTATCCCTGACATTATAAATACTGCGCCTCTCAAGAGGTATGAGAGATTGTAAGACAAGGAGCGACAATTGAGAGCATATTGTAAGGACATTGGAATAGTGATACTTGTCAAGACAACATTGTTCACTCTCACTAAATCTGATAGTCATTACTAATACTTCTACTTCTTTGTATTATATTTCTGTTGTAATATATCTTTGTACTCCGTTCATGTTATTCTTTCATTGGTTCTAACTTTGGACCATCACCGTGGTACAAGGAACTTGGACCATAACAAAAATGCAACAATTTTCACACAAAGTGTCTAACCTCCAGAATAATACACTTCTCTCAGAAATGTGTATTAAAAAACAACCTATACGATTATACATTTACAATTCTAACATTTTTAAAATAATAAAAATAAAATTTTTATACTACATGAAATAAAAAAGACTCTCTTATTCATATTTAAAATTTAAATGCAATGTCAACTGTTATCTTCTGTCTTCTTAATTTCTGTTCTTTTATTGTCCTCTCTCTGTAATATTTTTTTGTCTCATATTCTCTCACATTCATTAACCCCTTGCATTTTCATGGTTTTATTCATTCTTTTTTATTTATTTTAATTGAGGATTCTTTGACTTGGCCATTGGTTCTTGAAAATCTGGAGAAACAAATCAAGCAGTGTCAATTAGAGCTTGAAGAATTGAAAGGTATGCATAATGATGCACAACTGTCTAAAGAGAATGCACTGAGAGACTTGAAAAAGCAGGAGAACCTCGTTGCAGAAGAGCGAAAGAAACGAGATCTTGCTTTACAGGAAAAGAGAAAAGAAGCTGAAGAGAAGAAGATGCTCCATGACCGCATTGAAAGACGGTTTAATGTAACTAAACAAATTATTTATTTCTATTTTATTTTATTTGAGACTTTTGGCATTATTTTGTGATTTTATTTACTATTCCCATCTTCATAAAAAAGGAATCTGTGGAGGCCCATGATCATGAAGAGACATGGTATTTAATATTAAGAAAATGGTTAAATAGTAGGGTAGACTCATCTCTCTAGCCTTGGGTGGCAGCCAGTCTAAGAGAAGGAAAATTCTGAATTCCAAACCATGGAGAGTGCAATTTGAAGCCACTCCACTATCTTTCCCAAAAAATCATAGCAATTCAGAAACAAGAAATGGGATCTGTAGAGAGTCATGTTTGCCTATATCTTTCTAGCCTTGGCTGGAAGCTAGTCTAAAAGAAAGGAAAATGTGAATTCTGAACCATGGAGAAGGCAATGGGAGGTTACTCTACTATCTTTCTGAAGAAATCATAGCAATTTGGAGATAAGAAAAGGAATCTGTGGAGAGTCATAATTGTCTTTACCTTGGAGAAAGATGGAGATTTAATATCAAGAAAATGGCTAAATAGTAGGGTAGACTCAACTCTCTAGCCTTGGGTGGTAGCCAATCTAAGAGTAGGAAAATTCTGAATTCCAAATCACAGAATGCAATTTGAAGCCACTCCACTGTCTTTCCCAAAAAATCATAGAAATTCAGAAATAAGAAAAGGAATCTGTGTAGAGTTATGTTTACCTATATCTTGACGAGACATGATATTAAGAAAGTGGTTAAATAATAGGGTAGATACAGTTTTCTAGTCTTTGGTAGCAGCCAGTGTAAGAAAAAAAAACTGAATTCCAAACCATGAAGGTAGCAAGAAACTACTCCATTATCTTTCCCAAAAAGTCAAGGTAATAAAGAAAAGGAAATGGGGAAAAAGTTGGACAGCATGTCATTATCATCATTATCCTTAGGACCTTAAGAGAATGATATAAATATAGTATCACTGTGGTTCTTTTTGTAAGCTCCATACTCAGCCACTTAGTATTTCTCCTATTCATCTGGTCACTTTCAAGATGTTTGCACTCTCTGAGTCACTATAGTTGGTTGCCAGTGTCACAAGCTTGGTATACCTTTTCATTTCCTGTGTCACATAGGAAAATACCATATTAATGCACTTGATACTGTAGCAAATGAGTCGACTTCAACAGTGTAAGGGACGCAACTCTTTCCATCTGAAAATGTCTGACACGCTGCAACGCAAAGCCGTGTACACCAAACACGGGTGTAATGCCGTTCTGCCAATTTCTCCAAGCAACCTGCTTTTATGGAGCCCAGACACACCTCATTAGCATGTGTGTAATGCGACTTTGCGTGACTGCACGAGACCGTGAATATTAAAAGTCACGGACGCCATCTTGGATCTTTTCTTTCCTTTCTCAACCCACAGGCTAGGCAGACACGAGGGCGTTTGTGAGGTA
Organism: Acanthosepion pharaonis; assembly: GCA_903632075.3. Taxonomy (NCBI): domain Eukaryota; kingdom Metazoa; phylum Mollusca; class Cephalopoda; order Sepiida; family Sepiidae; genus Acanthosepion; species Acanthosepion pharaonis. Next base: position 486,363 of record CAHIKZ030003453.1, on the reverse strand, counting down.
AACCATTTCTATTTTCCCCACAGATACATCCTTTTATTTTTTTATAACGATGTTCACTCTTTACAAGACCCATGAGCCACTCAAGGTAGTAGGTTACAGAGTAAGAGGTAAGTTTATATGAATATGTAGAGAAGATAACAGTTAACCCTAGACTTGAACAGGTGAAGATTTTAGTGATCAGGGAAGCATCCTCTTGGGAGTCAGTTCCTCAAAGCAGTAGTTCATAGGAAGAAGCTGCTTGAGTGGAACTTACATCTCGCCAATGGAATATGATTGGAATAATGGTGGGTCATTCCAATGTGCCTAGCATGGTTGGTCTTAGCTGTGAAGGTTAGAACTGGTGGAACTAAGGAATGTAGTTTGTCTGAACACTTTCTATGGAAATAGCAATAGAGCAGCAAGATCCTTGCAATGTTTCACCTGTGGGAAAAAGGTTGTAGGGTGGAAGCTAATTTATCATCTACAAGATGATGAATTTGCACATGTGTTTCTTTCTTTTTTCTCTTCTTTTCCTTCTTTCTTTCTTTTTCTAACACATTCCTTCCTTTTTGTTTTCTTCTTTTCTTTTTGCTTTCATCCTTTCTTTTTGCTTTTTCTTTTCTTTCCTTTTCTCTTTCCTTTTCTTTCTGTCATTCCATGCTAACACCTTTCTTTCTTTCTTTGATTTTCTAACATTTTTCTTTCTTTTTCTTTTCTTTTTTCTTTCTAACTTTCTTTGCTAATATGTTTCCTTTTTTCTTTTGTTAATGCACTTGATACATCTGAAAGAGAAATGAGAATGTTAAAATTTGGTGTATGTCACATAACAATTAAATAAGGTTAACTTTCATTTATGACCCCCTAAATCATTATCCTCATCAGTCCCATAACCAAATGTGATCATTGAGTCTGTGCATGTGACTTTATATATCTTGGTTGCATGCCAATGTCTAAGTCTTTGTGAAGAATCTTCTAGTCCACTCAGGCATGCTAGACCATTTTTTACTCTGTCTGCTTCTACTTCTTTTGCCTAAGATGGAACCTTGTAAGTTGGCAGCAGAAGAATTTTGCTCTTACATGTGATCATACCATTTTAATTTTCTCTTCTTGATGGTGGATATGTGGTCTTCCAAAAGTCCTGCTTTTTTTTCTAATGGTGTCTTGCTCTGTATCATTTGTGGAGTCCTTAAATACCTGGCCCAACTTCCCAAGAAATTATAGCAGTTCAGAGATTAGGTGTGATCATTGGGTGATTGCATAGCTGAGTATATGGCCATCTCCCTCTATATGTTTTTATTGCATGCCAATGTCTGATTTTTTGTGAATGATCTTCCTAAGATGGAATCTTGTAGAATGTGAGCAGAAATATTTATTGCTCTTATGATTTGGCGATACCATTTCAACTTTCTCTTCTTCATGATAGATATGATGTCTTACAATGGGCCTGCTTCTTGTCTGATGGCGTCTTGCACTACATCATTTTTGGTATTCTTAAATGCTTGATACATGCATATTGAAGTTTTGTTTAATATGTAGCAGATTTGAATGAATTCACAGCAAAAACAAAGACAGGAAAGGTTATTAAATATAAAAATATAAAATATTTTTATTTTTGTGTTTTTTACAATTAAATTTTTCTCAGCATGTATGAGTGTCAAATTTCCTTGTTTGTAGTTGTTGGTTAAGATGAAAAGAAATGTGATTTTTTCACATGTATGTGTGAAAAAAAGAGGCAAGGAATAAAGTGAGGAAGAAAGTGTAAGTGTCATGTAACTTGGTGAGGAAGAGTGTAAGTGTCACATAGCTTGTTGAGGAAGACAAGTGAATGAGTAAGGGAACCTCTTTGAAGCCGATGCATGGTGAACTGATGTTGCATGTATCCATCTCCTTATTGATTTTATTCATCTAGAGACTTTACTTATATACTCTTCAAGGTGATCACAAAGCAAATTTTTATTATTGGCAAGAACACAACCTATTGGCTGAAAAATGTTAAATATTTATTTTCAAATGATTAATTTATTGACTGGAAGCATGGATGAGCGAATCCTCCAATTTAGAAACCATTTTTTTTATTTAGCTTCCAAGTGTCTTGCTGTTTATTTCCATCTCCATTTCACAAATATTCAATTTACTAACCACCAGTCATCTTTTTTTTAATAAGAAATGTTAGACAAATGAATGACAAAGTGGAAAAATTCTGTGTAATGCATTTTGACTTCATCAGACTAAAGTAATGTTTCTGTTGATGCAATTATATATGTGTAGTAAGAGGAGGAGGAGACAGAATAACTCAAGTGTTGGTTATTATTATGCACTGATAGTAAATGCTGAAGATGTTGGAGTGTTGAAATTTTAAATTTGATTTTTTTTTGATGTGATTAATTAGAAATATATCTTTTACTGTTTTGAAGGGTATGAATATTAAAGAAATGTGCAATTGTATAATTTATTGGTTATATTCCAGTCACAACGGGCCTCATTCCAACAAGATGAAATTGGTGCCATGGATAAACCAACTTTGTCCGGAGAAGAGCAACAGCAAAAGATCACAACTTATGAAGAAGCCTTTCGACGTATCAAAGAAGCTACCGGCGTGTCAGATACAATGGTGAGTTTTGCCAGAATTTCTGTGATGAGAATTTACCATTATTTATATTAAGACTAATGTCCTCATTTTGTTATTATTAAAAAATTTTGGTTGTTGTGTTCTCTGGCCTTCTTTCATGGAGTAAGTGTTCATTTGTGAATTTGGTAACATGGTAATTGTGAGTTCAATCCATGGACTGGGTGGTGCAGACTGAGACACAGTGGAGACAGGGTGAGAAATAATTGAGCAATGCTAAATAAGAAGAAGATGAGATATCTCTAGACATGGACTGTCAAACAAGAACAATCTGACCACTAAGATTAAATAAAGTATTCAGTTTGTAATTCTTGTCGGCTATTGATTGGTGGAAACAGGGTGAGCAGTAACTGAACAGTTCTAAATAAGAACAAGATGAGATATCCTTAGACATGGACTGTTGAACAAGAACAATCTGACCCCAGAGATTAAATAAAGAGTTCAGTTTGTAATTCCTCTCAGCTATTGATTGGGGGAAACAGGCTGAACAATAACTGAGCAGTACTAAAATAAGAACAAGATGAGATATCCCTAGACATGGACTGTGGAACAAGAACAATCTGACCCCCAGAGATTAAATAAAGAGTTCAGTTTGTAATTCCCCTCGGTTATTGATTGGTGGAATCAGGGCAAGCAATAACTGAGCAGTACTAAATAAGAACAAGATAAGATATCCCTAGACATGGACTGTTGAACAAGAACAATCTGACCCCATATATTAAATAAAGAGTTCAGTTAGTAATTCCCCTTGGCTATTGATTGAAAGAAACAGGACTGTAAGATTATATTCTAAGCTTTGTTAACAGGACTGAGTAAATATTGTGGTATTTCACTGTGGTGTAGTGTTTAGATAGCAGTCATCCATGAGGTAACAATGAAATAGATAATAATTTGGCTGAGTTCATAGCTTGAAATAATGGAAGCAACTTTCTGTTTCTGAATTTTTATGAAAAAAGTCTGTTACTGTTTCAAGTTAGCCTTTGATTCCTTGAGTTTTGAAACGTGCATTGGGCCTTCATATTTATTGTAAGATAGATGATTTGTTTCATAATGTCTTTTAAGGTTGTACTCTTTTGATGTGGTGATGGAGTTGTTGCAAATTAAACAATGTAACTTTTCATTCACTGTTGTGCAAAAAATACTATAATTCCCACTTTTTTTGAAACACTCGTTTCTTTTTTGTTCAATATCCTTTTTCTCTTAGTTGGAGGAGCACTAGCCATTTTAGGGTTGAAGTAGTAGGAAAAACTAATTTTCAAAATTGATGACATGGAATCTGAAAAATTACTGGCACATTTAAACTACAGTTAACAGTAAAAAGAGATAAATCAATTTTGATAGTGCCTCTAAAACTTTTGGGGCTGACATTTCGCCTTTAAAAACAAAACTTGAAATTTTGAAAGAAAGTTTTCTGTTTACAACTGTTAATGAGCTGCCATATTATTTGTGTTGTGATGGCTGGTGGCATGGCTACTGGAGAGAATTTGTTCCCAAATTATTTCCTCAGCCACCAAGAATATCAAATATTTGCTACATTTTTTAAAATAATAGCTTAGTACCATACTAACTTAAAGTTTGTTGATAATATTAAAATTATTTTAAAGAAATTTATGTAGTAAATGGTATTCTTATTTGATATTCTATTAAAATAAATAAAAATGTAAAAAACATGATTTATTTTCTTAAATGCTGTAATTTCTAAATGATAAAAACTGTAATTTTAGCTGTTAAATGACCAAATTAGTATCCTTTGTGTGGGTCGCAGGTGTGCTTGTAAAGGGTTTGACATGCCTGAGATAAAGTAAACATTTTGCTGAAGATCTTCTATGATATTTTTCTGATGCAAAACCAATGCTAAACAGGTCCCTTACTTTGTGTCCGCCTATTTAGCTAAACCAGATCCTCATCTTTTTATTTAATCATTTATTTTTCCAACGTAAATCCAATCCTTACTTTGTATCTGCCTGTTTAGTTAAATTAAATCTTTACTTTTATGTGTAATCATATAAAGTAAACATTTTGCTGAAAATTTGCTGTTGTAAAGTCATATACCATAGTGGTCAATAATTGCACAAATTAAATATGGACATCTTCCTTGTTTATAATCTTGTTTAAAAGATGTTATTTATAGACTTATGTGAGTGGAAAGTATTATTATTTCATGCCATCTGGTACATTTGTCCCACAAATAATATTTGGTGTGGACTCATATGAGTCTGGGTAAAAAAAGTTCACAAAATATGGTATTCAAACAAACAACAATTAGTAAATGTATTAACAAAACATGTTACAGAAAAATAAAGTTATGAACAGTTCAATGCAATTTTCAGTCTGTGTTGCTGAAGTGCTTACATGCCACATGTCTATTGGAGCAAAAGGAAATGTGTTGCTGCTTGAAATGTCAAAGGGAAAAGAGAAAGAGCCTTTCAAATATTGTGCTACTTGTGATTATTGTCAGGGGGTGGTAATCTGACAGACTATACTCTTCACATATTTAAAGACTTCCATTACAGTATATACAATTATACTGGTAGGGATTTAGGTTATGTTTTATTTTCAGTGTAATATAAAATTGAACATATGCCCTCCTAACTCTATATCTGAAGAAAATACAACAATAATATAGAGTACATAGTGATATCAGTAAGGATGATAACACTCTAGGTCAATGTTTTTTCTATTTTTTTTAAGTATCAGGAAATTGGTAGATAATATATAGAGAGATATTTTTAGAGTTGATAGGGTTCAAGTTGAATTATTTTTAAATTCTGAAACATCAAGATAGACAAAGTGATATCATTAGAGTTGATAGCACTCCAGGTCCATGTTTTTTCTATTTTTAAAATATTAAGCAATTAGAAGAAGGTTATAGCTTTTCTTTATTCCTATTTTCTGCAAATTTAAGAGTTGGTGTATATGCAGCTTAGAAATTTGTGAGAAAAAATTGTTTTTTTCTATAGATTTGTAAAAAATAAATTAAAAATAAGAATGATTAATTTGATATCCCTTAAAGGAAGTTGTGTACCGTTTTGAAAACCAAGGAGCCACAACTGCTCACCTTGAAGAACTGAAAAGGGAGAATGAGAAACAGATTGTCCGACTTCAGGAGGAGAAAGCTGCCCTTCAGAAAAAATTTGAAGAAATGAAATATACAGGAGAATCAAAACTTTCAAGGTCTGTATTAAAAACCCAGTTTGTGAATAAATAGTACTTTATTAAATCTTTTACACGTAAACTTTTTTTGCTTTTCCTCAAATATTATTATACACCATCCAAGATGAATTACCATATTTGACCACCAGTTGGGTAAAATAACCCATTTTATTTTGTTCTCTGAGCTGTTAGGAGCTGCCAGTAATCACTGGTTTTAATTGCAGAGTGAGAAGGATTTAACTCCATGCTTCCTTTTTTTCTTTTTTAGAGTTTGTAATTTCTAAATTTATCAAGTCACTTTATAGGCAATGCTGGTACCATGTAACACAATACAATCTGTCACATGGTTGTGTCCTCATTGACTTGACTAGTTAGGATAGGTGGGTGTCCAGTCATCAAGCAGGATTAAAAACAAAACCTGTCAAAGGGTGGATGAACCTTCTTGTAGGGTCAATAACCATATAGCACAATGGAGCAGACTTGAGAGGGATGGTCCGCACCAGGTCTACTTGCCCAAGATAGGTTACTCATGAATAAATACCTCTCCAACTTTCAACCCATATATGTGAAGCGTACTGGTCAGGTGCCCACATTGTCTCTTTGACTGACAGGGGCAGATACTGTTATCAGTAGTGATTGGCTGCTCCATTTGCATTTTGTTTCTGCTACATTCAAACTAGATCTCTTTCTAATTCACTCTACATCAAAACATGTCAGCTGGATATGAATGCTAAGAAAGCAAAACCAAAATTAAAAAAAGTTGCCCTCTATGCAGGTGTTCTGAGTATCATATCCAGCTCACAAATCAAATCCCCTAAAAAAAAAATGTAAAATACAATATAAAAGCTAATCACAAATGTTACTGCTAATGTAAAAACAGGAAATAAAGAATGATGAGTTATGATCCACCCAATTTGCTTTTAATAATGCTGTTGACAACACTGTAGGCAGTCACAGAAAATAGACAAGCTGTTAGCTTCATCATCAGTGACCTCAGTTGACTGACCTGACAAACACATCAACTCCAGACCCTGCTGATTTTCCCCTTTGTCCAAGTCACTTCCCTTACCCACAAAGAGACATTCTGCCCATATCCTCTGTATCAGCAATACAAAGAATACTATTGTAACATTCTTGCCTGTTTTCTTTTTGCCTCACAAGTGATACTTGTTGTTTTGTTTGCCCTCTCATGCTACCACGTTTATAACAGATTCCTGCTTTGCTGGAATTTGAACTCAGTTCAACAAGCTAACTGACATGTATACAGATAGTTAAGAAAGGAAAGAAAACATCTATGTACATAGGTATTGTGTGTGAGTGTGTGTGTGTGTGTGTGTGTGTGTGTGTGTGTGTGTGTGTGCATGCTATCCACATGGTTTGTATGAATTGTTTTGAATATTGTTGTCAAATATAGTCTGGTGCTCCTGCTATATATTTAAAGATTCTTGATAAAATCCAAAGAAGAATATGCAATGTTATTGGTTCTGATCTAGCATCTCAGCTTCAGTCACTTTCCCAATGCTGTAAACATAGCTTCCCTGTGCCTTCTCTATAAATACAGGGTGAGGCAAAGAGGATGGATATTATTGAACTGGCTACTACTCAGCCTCAGGTGAGGAATGTATGTTCAACAGGTTCATGGCGTCTTAGCATTTATTCTTTTCAGTTGAAGCCATGGTGCTGTGGACAATAGAGCACCATATATTTGCCTATGACAGTTTCATGAAGAATAACAAGTCTGTCACAGCAGTTCAGCATGAGTTTTTTTCACTGATTCAACATTCACTGAAATCAGGCTGTTCCCACTTGTAACACAATCTTACATTGGGTTCATGCAATTTGTACATGAGATACACTAATGAATAGCAGACTGGTGGGGAGCCCCACTAATGGTACATGCCCCAGTAAATGTAGAACACATCAGACAAGCATTGCTACACAGTCTGAATTGTTTTGCTTGGAGGCATGCTACTGAACTTGCCATTGATAATTGTTCAGTAAGACATATTTTGCATGAAAAACTGCATCCTCCCCTCACCTACAAATTGGTCATTGGGCAACAGTAGAGACCAGGGGACTATGCTCAGCAGTTTAACTTTACATGTAATATGGAAGCAATTTTTGAGGAAAATGACATCCTCATTTTGTTAATGATTGATGAAGTGCATTTTCATCTCAGTGGCATGGTGAATCAACAGAAATGTCATTATTGTGTTCTTGAAAATCTAAGAGAACTGTACAAAAGACCACTGCACAGGCCAAAAGTGATGGTTTGGTGTACTGTTGGAAAAGCTAGTATCATTGGTCCTTACTTTTTTGAAGACCATAATGGGAATGCTGTTCCTATGAGCATTACATCTTTGTGCCTGAATTATGATGAAAACATATTCCTGTCTGATGTGTGTGGTTTCAGCAGGATTGGGCTACAACCCACACAGCAAGAGCATCAATGGACGTTCTTTGCCCTCTATTTGGTGACCACTTCATTTCCAGGCTTGCTGACACTCCTTGACCTCCTCAGTCTCCTGATTTGTCCATGTGTGATTATTTTTTGTGGGGAAACCTCAAGGCATGTGTGTATGAGCATAAGCCCCACACATTGGACAATTTGAAGGAATCTATTCACATGGAAGTCACCTAAATTGACAGAGCAATGCTGGAAAGAGTGGAAGCCAACTTCCAAGAATGCCTTCCATGTTTGATTTTGTCAAATGCTAATTCAATATGAACACATTGATGTCAATAAAATTTTTTGAAGCTATTTTTCAAGAATGTTCATCTTCTCTGCCTCACCCTCTAGCAATTGTTCTGATGAATTTTCCTCTATGGTACCTAGACTTTATGAATTTAAGCACAGTTGTAGATTGGTGGCAATGTTTCATCATTTTACAGTTGAAATTGTTAGATGTAATGATAAGTTCTATGCTAATAGTTTCTTCTATTGCACTTCTTGCTTGTGGAACTCTTTTAACTTCTTGATTTCTAGTCAACTTTGATCTTCAAAAAAAATGCAATGTTAATTATCTTCTGTCTTCTTAATTCTTGTTCTTTTATTGTTCTCTCTCCTTTTTTCTGATATTCTTTTATAGTAAGTAACTACTTGCATCTTAATGGCTTTATTGCCTTGCTTGTGGTGAAATGATTAAAAAAAGTACCTAGTTGGTTTGCCAGGAAGTGTCTTCTTAGAGAGGAAGAGTTTCATGTTATCACTACTATATGCCAATCTAACATATTTACATGTATACAGATAGTTAAAAAAAAAGGAAAGAAAATATTTATGTACTTAGGATAGTGTGTGTGTGTATGGGGGGTTGCATGCATGCATATATGTGTATGTGTGTGCTGTCCACATGGTTTGTTTGAAATTAAGTAGTTGGTTTACCAGGAAGTTACATGTTATTGCTACTACATCTGGAAGCAAAACATGAATGAGAAAGGGTTATGTCAGATCATTTATAGTCCTGAACAGCACCACCTAGTGAGTGTCTTGACAAGGTGTAATTTGAACTCAGCTCACCAATTAAACTTTCTGTACCTGCAACTGCCATACTATATGTACACCCATATTTTGATATTTTGATAAAGCATATAGGTTCTCAAGGATATAGGACGTGAATTTCTTTATTTCTTATTAATGCTGGTTAATTAATGGTTGTAGAATGTAATAACAACCTGAGTGTTGTGCTGCAATAAAAAAAGATGAAAAAACAAAAGGAGACAGAAATTAATAAGGAAATACTTTATCTAAGAAATTCAGACAACATCTATTAATTTTAAGAGATAGACAAAACCCAAAATGGATTTTTGCTGCCATATCTGGGCTAGAGCTTCTCACTCTATTATATACCATACCCATGAACACTAATAGATATCTCCCAATCTTTATAAATATGTTGGACACTATTGTAAGGGGGGTAATATGCTGTCTAAGTAGTCCACCACTAGCAGTAATTTACCTACTTTATGCTGCTGACGAATATTCTATTTTGTTGATGTTATAAATATTACCATTTCATTTCCAACCTCTGTTTTGGTTATTCCTCATTCGGTAACCCTTTCTAGGTTACAACACACTCCTAAATTTCCAACCCTTATAGAGCTCAAAATCATTCACATGGTCGAGTCAGGGAAGATATTCTCCACTCTGCAGCCTCTTTTCAACAGACACATCATCACAAGCCAATCACTATTTCTATGGTAATGGTTCATAGTTTCACTCCATTAAAGACCCAACTCCTTCTGCCATTTTTAATCCTCACAAGAATCAGATTGAATCCAAAATGCTGCCAGGTTTTTGCTACAGCTGCCCAATCCCTTTGTAGCGGTATTGATGGTCTAAATCAACCTGTACATTTTTTACTTTACAAATGTGTAAGCAAATGCAAAAGTAACAAGAGAAACAACAAGAAGGAACACGAAATGGTTTTGTAACAACAACAATATTTATATTTGTATAATGATGTACACAAGAGGGGTTACTATTTTTGTTGGTATTATGTCCCTTTGACTGAATTAAAGTTTTTACTAATGAAATATTTTTATATCTGAGCTCATAAGAGTTGAATGAACTTGTCGCTCAAATTGTTCACTGTTAGAGAGTTGAAAAGAATTATAAAGCTGAGAAATGCTGAATAAATTTTTAGCTTTAGAGGAATTGAATGTTCTGTAATGCTTGTAATTAAATTTCCATTGCTTGTAGTTGAATATTCGTAGTTTGAAATGAAGTTCGAAAAGTTTCATATGTTTGTAATGTAGTTTGGAAATTTTTGTATGTACATGTATGTGTGCGTGTGTGAATATGTTTTCAGTGTCTGCTCGAACTGGGAATTGGAATGCAGTTTCCTTTAAGGCTACATTTTCATAGGTGAATGAAATCAAGGAGGAAGAATGAATTCGTGTCTTATATTTATAATCAACATAATCACGTGACAGGCTCAAAAAAGGCATTGACAGATTTTGGCGGAATTATTTTTTGTCAGGTCAAGGTTGATGTTATTTTTTATTTTTTAAGCATTTCACCCCAAGCAAGGCAGGAAGCCACTAGCATGCAAATGGTTACAGAGAGTTGGAGCGAAAGCAAATAGGAGTGATAGAGGAAAGGATGAAGAGAAGGATAGTGGATAGATCAAGGCATCTGGAGACATTGATTGACATTACATTTGAATAGTTGAAGATTATAGCTATCAGAAAAACAGGAAAAGGGAAGGGAGTTCCACAGGTGAGAGGTGTGAGACATGAAGCTATTGGAGTAAAAGAGATGGCTACATTTAACAGTTTCGACAGTGAAAGGGTGTGAGCGAGACGCCAGCCTAGTAGAACGCTTAAATTCATGAAGTCTGGGAACCAGCAAAAGCAGCTTCAGACATGATTTAAATATTAAGTGTCCAATCAGTTGAGATTTTCTGAAAATATGTCTTAAACTGAATAAGCTCTGTGATCCACTTTTTGAACAGAAATCAACATTGATATTGGGACATGATTTAAATATCAAGTGACCAATCAGATGCTGAGGTTTTCTGATAATATGTATGAAGCTGGATAAGCTCTGTGATCCACTTTTTGCACAGATCTGTACAAAATTCAACATTGATAAGAAAGTGGTAGC
>CAHIKZ030003453.1:275000-470000 GCA_903632075.3 Acanthosepion pharaonis | reverse complement strand
AATTTAGTGTAAAAAAAAGAAAAATAGAAAAAATAGCTTTGCTTTCATTGGTTGAGAGCACTGGTAGGGGATAAAAGAGAGGTATATGCTGAGCAAGCTTTTTCTCTGGCCTTTAACCCTTTCAAGTCCACATTCGCATAATTGATGTATACAACAAAAATATTATTGTTCATTTCAGTAGACATATCTAAATAACTTTGGCTTAGAAAAATAATATTATTGAATGTATTATTATGAATATAGCAATGGGACACTATGTCTGCTTTATCCATTATCAATGCGTTTTGGGGACAGTTATGTCCCTCAGGACATTTTGAAAACATCTGTGGGAAACATATATCACAGGGAACTCAAAAGGTTTAAGTTGGCCCCTCCTACACACTATAATGTAGAAGTGTACTTGATATATATTTTAATAATCATAAATTTCCTAAAGATAATCTGAACTACTAAAGCCATACTTAATTACTATAGTTTTTCTGTTCTGCTTGATGGCAGATATCATAATTAAAAATAGATGCTTCCTTGTGACATACATCATAATAGATAGGGGCTAAGAAATAAAAAAAAAACAGTTTTGACAAGTTTGATGATGTTACAACTTAAAAATGTAAAGGAATGCTAAAAAAGAGAGATTATTTAATTTAGAAAATGTATAATTTCTTTAACACACAGTTAAACTACATTAAATCTGTGGAGATTATTTGTGATCTAACTTGTCATTTTTACTACTACTACTACTACTCCTTGGAAAAACCATTTGATTTAGTTGCAATTTATTTTATTCAATAAAATGTTACAATATTTTAGACATGCCTGTTTTTCTAATTAATCTACTAGCCTAGAAATGAAAAGTCTTATTTAAAGAAAATGTCTCTCAACAGAAACTGAACGTGCATTCCTTTTTTAATCTTGGAATCACTTTCAAGTCAAGTGTGCTTTACTATTGAGCCATCACAGCAAATCTGGATTACTCTAAGAAATGCATATCATCAGTTTGGACCATTCAGAAGTATAGTTGGTATATATTGTAATAATTGTAGATTTTCTAAACTATAATCTGAAATACAAAAGCCATAGTAAATTCCTGTAAAGTTTGTCTGTCCTGTCCACTGGCAGATATCATAATCAAAAATGGATGCTTCCTTATGGCTAGAGCTAAGAATAAAAATAAGTTTTGACAGGATCTTTCAACTTAAAAAATATAAAGAAATGCTGAAAAGAAGAGATTATTTCATTTCATACAAAATTATTCTAGAAAATGCACATCACCCATTTGGACCATTCATAATCTATATATATGACATCTAGGACATAAATGAATGAAATCGTCTGTTTATATAAATAAGCAGAGGTGAGCAGAGTTAGCATTCGGTCAATTGCTAAGTATACCTTCATGTAGTAAACCTTCTATTTCATTACTTACCTACAAGTTTGTCTTCCTTATTTCTTTCCTTATGTTATCTCGAAAACACGAGATACAACAATATATAGGCCAGTAGATAAAAGATATTTAAAAAAAATAATTTTTAGAAGTTGTATAAGTTAGTAAGGTGAATCATAAAAAATTATCTTTATGTTTTGACTCCTTTCTAGATATACACATTAACCTTGGCTTCCAACTTTCTGATTGCTAGAAATGCTATTAGTTGAGAGTCTTCTTATTTGGATATGCTGAGAGAGAATGAGGTGAAAAAAGGGATAAGGCTTCCCTATTTTAAATCGTTTGATCACTTCCAACAATGCGGGTTGTATTTCCTCACAATGTCTATTCTATAGCATTGGGTGCTGGAAAAGTAGAGAAATAAAGGACATTGAATGAATACCCTGTGTAAAAATACTCTGTATTTTTATCAGAATGCTTAATTGTCACTTTCCATGGTCTTTATCCACATGGCGATGTGTATTTATTTGATCATATGATTTTTTTATTTGTTGTGTCTTCATTTAATCACATTGTTTTAGTGCACATGCAAAACATACTTTGATGGCTTAATCAGAATAAATGATAACCTGATGGTGCTAAATCTGGTGAATATATTATGTGAGAAAAAATTTCTCATCACCACTACATTATGTTTTTTTGGATTGAGAAGGCAACATATGAACAAGACTTGTTATGGGTCCACCCATGATTTTCAATACTATAGATTAACATTGGAATCCCCATTTTAAATCTATACTGACAATATTGCAATCACAAAGACTTTTTCATATCTGGCAGAAAGTGAAATACAGATGGTGAGACTTTGTCCAATGCTTTGCTCTTACAGTTTATATGAAACCAATTTTCTTGCTTTTTAAATCTTCTACAATCAATTTCTTTTTAAAGTAAGTTTTTTTTTTAAAGCAGTTCACCCCAAACAAGGTGGGAGTGCTACTAGCATGCAAGGAGTTACAGATGATTGAAAACAAGTGTAAAGAGGCATGTTTGAGGAACGGATACAGCGAAGGACAGGGAACAAGCTCAGGGTGTCAAATGTCGATTGACATTACACTTGAATATTTGAAGATTATAGTCATCGGGGAAGCAAGTAAGGGGAAGGGATTTCCACAGATGGGAAGTGCGAGAGAAGAAGCTGTTTGAGTAGAAGAGATGGTTACATTTAACTGTTTTGGCAGTGAAAGGGTGGGGCTGAGATGCCAGCTTGGTAGCTTGCTTAAATTCATGCAGTCCGGGAACCAGTGAGAGTAGCATGTCAGAACAGTTGCCGTGAAAATACTTTTAAGAGAGACAGAGGGAGGCCACAGCACATCTGTGGGATAGCAATTGTAGACTAGATGCCAAATCAGGACCTATCAACTTGCATATTCATCTCTGGATTTTGTTGAGAACCTCGAGATGTACAGCAGGAGCACCAGACCATATATGACAGCAATATTCCATGCAAGGATGGATGGTTGACTTATAGATTTGAAGGAATGTACTCAGATGAGAAAAAGTTTCTGGCACAGCACAGAGAACCAATTTTTCCTTGCGGTAATTATTCCATCTCATGTCAGTGGACAGCGTGAGACCAAGCAGGTGTAACGAGGTGCTCTCGAGGAGTTGGGAATCAGTCATTCTGATGGGAGGCAGGGAGGGTTCTCTGTGGTGGGTAAAGGAGAGCAGTTTCATTTTGGAGGCATTAAAGTTTACAAGCCATTTTTTACTCCAGTCAACAATAGATTGGAGGTCTGGGAACTTTTGCACATACTTAATAATTTCCATAATTGATCGGGGGCTGGGAATTTTGCACACACTTAATAATTTCCATAATTTCTATTAACCATTTTTGTTCTTTTACTATTGTTATTAATGCAGACAAAAGGTCATACAACTTCAGCTCGAATTTCACCAATGTCCAATGAATATGTTCTTGACCAACTTGCATTGTGTGAGGAAAAGTTACTGAAACTTATGGATGATTTTGGGGACACAGATTTGGAAAAGATCCAAAAACAGATGGAAGATGAAGAGGTACTACTTTTTTTTATTGTACTTTAACAAATATTAAAGAATATAATCTTTTTTCCCATAATAAAATACAAATATTTCTTTTATTCTAAAACTTTTTCATTATTCTTGTTTTCATTAGAATATTGATGAAAGTAACAAACATGTTAGTTCAAATTATTCATAAAAATAGATAACGTATTACTTCAAAACTTAAGATAAAACTCAGTCTAATCTACCCTCTTATTTACTTATATTTTGAGAGAGAACAGATTCATACCTTTTATAAGAATATTAACACAAAGTAAATGCAAAAGCATCAACTGGAATTGAAACTCAGTCTGCCAATTTTATTTTCTGTGACAATAGACATGACACCACCCATAGATTTATTACCATACACTGTATACTTTTACATCAGACAGATTTCCTCTTGTTTCTTTTACTTATGTCTGTTTTTATTGCATTATATTTTATGTTTATTCCAAACCAGGGAGACCCACTGCCCTCTCATTGTTCTTAATTTTATATTATTTTATTTTTCTTTCAATTTTTTTTATCCCTATTTTCTTATATCCAATGTCTCTCTGCCTGAACCTTGTAATTTTATTTACTATTTATTTTTTTTCTTCAAAAGAAGTACATAGGTTCACCTATCACCCGATTCATACTCCTTCCTGATCTTTTGAACAGGAGTAGAGGTTTATCCCTTGTTTCCTGCTTAGGATTCTGTTTCCAGTTTCTTTTAAAGACTACTGCAACTCTATATTTCTAATGTCACTGGATGAACTCTGAAATTTTATTTACTAATTATTTTTATTTTTCTTCTGCTCAATAAGAGTAAATAGGTTTGCCTATCACCTGATTCATGCTCCTCTCCAGTCTTTTGAACTGGAGTAGAGGTTTATCCCTTGTTTCCTGCTCCTTCTAAAGTCTTTTTATTCTTTTTCACTCGAAGTATCCCCCTGCATCTTAGTGGCATTATTGTCTTACTTAGGGTGAATTGATTAAAAAAAAAAAAAAACGAGCAAGGTTAATGGATATTGTTTAAAATTAGTAAGCAAAACAACAAAAATGAAGATACTCATCCAAATAATTCTTAAAAAAGTTAATATATACATTGCAACTCCAGTTATTATTAGGAAGGTTAGAGAATATGTTTAAAGGTAGTAATCAAAATAAAAAATGAGGATGTGATAAAAATAGTTAATAAAAAAAACATGATAATGCATCATTTCAGAACTTCAACTATTATGAAGAAGGTTAGGGAATGTGTTTAAAATCAGTGATCAAAACAACAAAAATGAGGCTGAATTTCTGAAATTATATATTGTTGTGTTTTTTATAAAGTTAAAAATTTTTTTAAAAAACACAACAATATATAATTTCAGAAATTATAATAATATTAGGAAACTCAAAGAACATGGTTTAAACTTAGTGATCAAAACAACAAAAATGAAGATGCCAGTTCAAATCATTCATAAAACCATGATAATGCACACATCAGAACTTCAGCTATTATTAGGAAGGCTAGAGAACATGGTTTAAATTTAGTAATTAAAACAACAAAAATGCAGATGTTTATTTAAATAATTCATAAAAAACATGACAATGCATCATCTCAGAACTTAAGATAATACTTGGAAGTCAGAAAACATAGTTTAAACTTAGTGATAAAAAAAACAAAGGAGGTTATGTGTCCAAATAATTCATAAAAACATGACAATACATTATCTGAATTTAAGACAATACTTGGACGTCAGAGAACACAGTCCTGAAATTTAGACAAGGCAAATCTCAAATATGTTTTCAATTCTGAATTCAAATCCTAGTAAATACTATATCTTAAACAACAAAATTTCATGGTATATATCTCCTCCACTGAGATAAATTAGATAAAGCAAGTAAAAAAATAGGAACTGTGATATGGCTTAACCTTGTAAATATCCAAGTTTTATGTCGTTTTTTATTTTACTTAGAAAACATTATTGAATTGCTTTTAAATTATTTCAGTTTCATGCCAACATGGAAAACAGGCTTCCCTTGTATAACACCAGAGTGAAGCTACCATTTCAACAAGCTGAAACCATTTATGGAGGTAGGTCAATGGGGCTGTTTTGCCTTCAGTATATTTTAAGTTAAATCTTTCAAGATATTTAAAATATATGATTGGTTGATTTGTTATTTTCTGAGTGATTATTGCATTAACAATTTTTGTAATAACATTGATTTACCAGTTACAAGTCATACTAATATACCTTAATACACAGTCAGAACAGAATAGCTGAAAGAAAGAAATAACGAATATGTATTGTCCTCAAAGAGATATATACATATTTATTACTAATTTATCCTATAAAGCAAAACTATAACATATGTATACAACAAGCAGAGTGAAAGGAGTAAAAAGAGAGAGTCCTACTTGTAATATTTCCCAATGGGAAAATGGGTGTCTTTCATGTTTATGGCAAGATCATGTGAGTTCTTCTGCTCACCCTACTGTATGTGCTACCCATTTTAGTTGTTGTTGCTGTTGGAATTCTTCAAGTAATCTGATTTTCATTATGTTACGTGCTGAAAATTGTAACAAAGGAAAAAAATGATTTACCACAACACAGAGCTAAATCACAAACAAATATTTAATTTACTAAAGCACAACATAAAATATATACAAGATAAACAATTGTGGCCTACAAAACAGAAAACACAGAGTTTACAGGCGAAGTGTTACGAGGGAGAAGGAAAGGGAATCAAATATCTTTATCACTTTAGGGATAGCGAAGTAATCTACGTGCTATATTTGGAAATCCACAAAGGTGTGTAAATAAATATTAATTTTTAGTTTGGTCAATGAAAATTAGTCAAAATTCTATTTACCAAATTTGTTCCATGAAATTCCCTTTTGGGTTTTTGTTGGTCCGCAACTTTTTATAGAGATTCTTTCGGCTGGATATAATAGTCCTTGAATCAAAAGCCGGAGTTGATAACAGCAGAAATTCCCCTTCGTCAACTGACAACCCTTTTCCAAAATCCCATTTTTATAGGGGCTAACACCTAATTTGCATATTTCTAGATGTTTCTCGAATCATCTAGATTTTTCTCAAATATACTAGAATGATGTAGAACCTTCCAAACATTCTATTTCTAATTTCTCTATTTTACAACTACTTCATGAATGAAAACTTTTTTGTATTAACAGGTAGAACTCAGTAGAATCCCTTACTATAAATTTTAATCTTATTGAGACTTTCTTATTATAGAAATGCATCCTCGTAACAATTATTTAGTAAAACTCTTTTTTGTAATTCTAGATCATCAGTCTATATGATCTGATGAAGGATTGTCTTCTTTAAGACCTTGAGGATTCATTCACTTGAAGCTATTTTTAATTATTGATTTGAGAAAATGGTTGTATAAAGCTGATAGTTTAGACATTTCTGAATGAGTTGAATACTATGCATGACATCTATATGAAAGTCTTAATCTAATGAGGCTATTTAAGAATATAACTTGTGTTTTTATGTTAATGTTTTGGTTTTGTAGCAACTTGTTGTGTTGGGTGAAATTACCCCTAGCATTGACTATTCTATGTTCAATTTCTATATCTCCTATACTAAATTTGTTATACAGTGTTATGATGTTGATTTGGGGTTAATAAAGACAAACGCCAAATAACACGTAACAATAAAAAGGGGTTTATTCGGTTGGTAAGTAGGTACAGAAATCGCCTGAGTAGTCTATAACTAACTCAGCCAAGAACTTCTCCGACTCTGTCTGTCTTTTGACATGCCACTATTTAACGTCTTTGTTTGTAGACAAGTTCATCTTCAAGAGGGGTGGTAGGTTTCCTACACAACATACAGAAAGGTATCTGAAGTATTTAGTATTTACTAATTCCACATTTTGAATTTTTGTGATGGATTCAGGGTACATGCCATCACTGCTAGCATTTCTATTCCAAATAATAATTTTTGCTTTGGAAAAGTTAATATTGTCCTACTTCTGGAAATACTTAGTAATGAATATTGTTTATATTTCTGAGATGAGGTATTATGTACACTATTTACATTATTTGGACTATTGTCTTCATCTTTGTCGCCATATTTATTACAATGTTTCGGCAGTTGTACGCTCCGGCCTTTTTCAGGTGGTTGGAATGGCACAGTGGATAAAGGTGTTGGCTAGATCCAGTGACAGGACCCAAAGAGTGTGAGTTCAATACCTGTTTAAGGTAGTGGAGAACTTGGAGAGGGGAATTAATAGGAGATAACCGATAACTGATATCCATTAAACATGGCATGAGGAACTAGAACAGATTACCCCAGTGAGCGAAATAAAGGGTTCAGTTCAACATTCCAACCACCTGAAGAAGGCCAAAGTGTACAACGGCTGAAACATTTTAATAAATATGGCGACAAAGATGAGGACAATAGTCCGAATAATGTAAATAGTGTAAAGGATATTGATTTTTTGTCCAAGATTATTTTTATCCCATGAATACCGATGTCATCCGCATAGTTCTCTCATCATAATTGATACACTGGCCGCTGAAGTGAAAAGATTAGTGCTGTTTTCCAATCATAGATTCATTTGCGATGTTGTATGGAATGTTTTGTTTTAACCTTAGGTTAGTCTTATACAAAATTAAATATGAGTAAAAAAAGAGTTAAAAAGATTCAGTTGCCCTAATCTTCCATATGACGTGGAACAATGTGCTTGCCTTGAAAACCAGCATTCATGGACCATCAAATAATGAAACCAGTGAAAATCTAGTCCCTAGGAGGCACAGTAGAGTAATGGATAGCGGCTTGGATTGAGGAATCAGAGAGCCAAGTTCAAATTTAAGTCAAATCCATTCCATTCACTTACGTGCTAATACCCTTGGGAAAGGTATTAATCCTCTTCTTCTACCTCCAGCTATGGGTAAAATAGCAAGACAGACTGGTTTCTATAGATTTGGATGGCAACTGGTCTACTGCAGAATGAAATGGCAACCTACTGCGGAAAAAAAAACTGCCTCATCAGTCATGTATCAAAAGGTACATGATCGCCTAAGTGTGTATCACGCATGGCATATAAGTGATTGAAGAACTAGACAATTCCCTTTGCCACAAAACACACAACTAACATTCAGTTGTGGACTTGGTCTAAAAATATTGGTTACCAGGAGCCAAAGGAGGCCTGCCCAAAACTACAATGCTATCATTTAATTTTCATAATTAATAAATAAAATTTTCAAAAAAATGCATATAGAAAAAAGGGTACAATTAAAATTTTGGTGGAAAAAATGAGTTATTTATTAGTAATTACAGTGTACTTGTACTGTACATATTATTGGCAGTAGATACCAAATGCAAATACAGAATATTATATTTGAATTTTTTATTTATTTTTTTAATTTTAAGTATTTGGTTGATATTTTAAAATAGTTTGCTGCGCAATTAACACATTGACAGATAGCTCAAAAGCATAATAGAGCATTGCATTCAGTCCACTATATTAAAAACAATTGTTTGTGTTCACGAGATGATTGTTCAAATCTGCCAATAATTGTTTCGGCAATCAATTCATCTAACAATTCCTTTTCAATGGATAGTAACATGTATGATTCCAAATTCTCCTCAGACAGTGAATTTCTTAACCTTGTATTTATGATCTTTAGTTTTGAAAATGCCCTATCACATTGAAATTGAGTAAGTGATAGTGTGAAGATGACTTTATAAAATTCTTAGAACTTTTTATTACTAAAAGAGTTGTCTGTGTTTGTTTCTTTCTTGCGTTTTTATTTGATATACAGGATCATCATTCGATCAGAGGCCCATTTGCCATCAGGCAAGCTGACACCTTGGCCAGTCTGCCACTGCTAACATACTTTTTTTCCTTTTGTATGGTTAATACTAGCTGAAATCCTGCTCTAGGTAGAATTTTAAGCTAGTTCTTTTGGGAGGTCTAAATGGCTTACTGTTGGCCATTGCTTGTCCCACAAATGCAAAGCACAGCACAATTTATTAAGTCTTGATTTTCAGCTGGCCAGAAAAAAGGAATAGGAAATGAAGTAATGGAAAAAAAAGTCTTAACTTTGATTACTGGTTACAAAATTTTCAATTAAACAAAAAGATAAAGATTTTGGAAATGGCACACTGTACTGCAGAAATTTCAATATGAACATTTCAGAGTGTTTGGGTTTCAATCTGAGGACAGTGCAGAAGATTCAGAAAGAGTTGGATGAGTCTAATGGTGATTATAAAGATGCAGCAGCTTGGAAAATTTACTCTGACAATTCTCCCAAATTTGTTAGTGAGGGCCTCAGACTCAACACAGAGGCCTACATCAAGTGCCTTGAGGAGGTACTGCTGTCCTGGGTCAAAAGAGTGGTTGCTGGAAGACTATGTCTGGCAACAGGACTCTGCAACATGCCCCACAAGCAGGAGAACCCAGTCATGGCTGTCAGACAATTTCTGTGACCACACCATCCCTTACATCTGGCTACTTAATTCCCCAGACTGCAATCCCCTTGATTATTATGTGTGGGGTGCAGTTGAGCAAGAGACCAAACTTGTAACATCTTGTAAATCAAAGATGAACTGAAGGCAAGGATTATGGCAGTATTCACCAACAAGGAGACTGTCCAGAAGAGTTGTAGGAGATTCCAAAGTTGTCTGGAGGCCGTGGTCAAACCCAATGGTGATTTTATTGAATAAATTTACTGTTTAGTATTTCAAGATATTTTTGTGTAATTTTAGTAAATGTATCTGTTAAAATGTTATGTCATATATATATATATATATATATATATATATATATATATATATATATACTCTACTCTGTATTGAGCACTCTTTTAAGAATAGTATTTTTGATTATTGGAATTTATTCCATATATACAAATCCTATGCTTGGGTGTATATATATATATATATATATATATATATATATATATATATATATCTATTTTAATATCTGTACTCAGGCAGTGTGAAAAAAAACAGATAATACAATTTGTAAATAAAAATATTAAACAAACTGATATAAGCAAAAAAAAAAATTCAATAAAAGATAAAAAAACTAAAAACATCTTTGCTGCTTGAAAATAATCAACCAGCAGCGCAATGTCTAGGGTAGGTTCTGGCTCATTAGTTTTTTAGTATATATATATATATATATATATATATATATATATTCTCAAAATGTGTGTGTGTATGTATGTGATTGGATGTTTATGCATTTCCACAGTTTTCTGATGAATTTTTTTTTGTTTGATAGATAATTCTTCAGTGCCAGTTTTAAGTCCAAATTGTCTGGAAAAAATTACAACCTTGAAGGTGAAAAATCGAAAAAACTGATTTTTTACACTTTGTGCAAAAGTCAAAGGCAAAAATTTAATGTCTGTAAAAAACAGTGCACAATCAATTTAGAGAGTTGAAATCTAAAACAAAAGATTATTATAAAAAAATTTATATTAATAAAAATTATCGTAAATTATTATTTTGATGGTCCATGGAAGAGGTTCCTTCCTTGCAAGATTGAGAACACAAAAACGGCCCTTTTCAATGCCCCCCCCCATTCAAATTGTTAACCCAACCCCATTTGGGGATGTGCCTCAGTTGCACCCAATTCTTGTTACTAATATTGATTTTCAGGAGGACTGACTTTAAACTTAAACTGCTCCAACTGAATGGCAAAAATTCCCAGTAATGAAACACCTGGTTGAAGACAGGTTATAGTATTAGTATATATATATATATATATATATATGTGTGTGTGTGTGTTTCTAAATTTTCACTTGAGGATGAAACAGGGCTTGTTACTTTAATTCAATTTAATTTTAATAATTATATTGATGGTTTCAGCTCTCGTTTTTGAAACATAAGAACTCTTATGTAGCGAAGGAATCATATTTTTTAAAAATAATTATATATATATATATATGTGTGTGTGTGTGTGTGTGTCTATTTCTTTTTATTCCTTCACACTGATTTTCTCATTTTTTTTTTAATACAGTCCATTACCTTAACTGACAGAAAAAAGAACAAAACAAAATACTGTTTATTTTCTCTCTTCTTTTTTACATTAGCTGACAGCGAAAGTGGCAGAGAAGATGATGCTGAGGTCCTGAGTCGAATTGCTATCAAGAAGCAATCCAAAGAATTAATCGATCGACAGACCAAGAAATGTAACACTCGCCGGAGGAAAAAACCCAAATAGAAACAGTTTTTGATATTCAGTTGATGTTTCTGACATTGACTTCAAATCTTTTCTATATATTTTGGTAAAAGGGTGTACTTTTAGTTGTCTAATAGAAGGTGGGTGTTTATTTATTTTTTTTGAGGAAATTTTCTAGAGCTTATTAAGATTATTTGGTTTATTAATTTTGCACTTTTTGCCCTATTATACGATTTTACAACCCCCCCCATTTTATTTAGATCCCTTGTTTATTGATTGAGAACAATTCTGACTACATCCTCTATGAAGACTCCCCTTACCCCGTTCATTGCTTATTGAGAAAAATTTAGATCCCTTGTTTATTGATGGAGAACAATTCTGACTACATCCTCTATGAAGACTCCGTTCATTGCTTATTGAGAAAAATTTAGATCCCTTGTTTATTGATTGAGAACAATTCTGACTACATCCTCTATGAAGACTCCCCTTACCCTGTTCATTGCTTATTGAGAAAAATTTAGATCCCTTGTTTTTTGATTGAGAACAATTCTGACTACATCCTCTATGAAGACTTCCCTTAGCCCGTTCATTGCTTATTGAGAAAAATTTAGATCCCTTGTTTATTGATTGAGAAAAATTCTGATCCCCACCTTATGAAGACTCCCCTATTTATGCGCCTACTGAGAAAAATTCTGACCCCTCTTTATGACTTCCTAAAAATTCTGACTACTTCTTTTATTAAAAACCTTATTTACTGCATATTGAGAAAATTCTGACCCCTAATTATTAAGACCCTTCATTGTATTAGGTATCTAAGAGTAAGATATAATTAACAAATAAGCCAGTTAGGATTTATTTTATTGATTTATTTATGACTAAATAATTTATGATTTATTTATGACTAAATCATTAAATAAACCAATCAGAATCCTCAATTCATAATTGACTAATCAAATTCCTGTAAAAATAAAGATGACAATTAAAACAGTTTTTATCAGCTCACCTTACACTACTGCAGATAATAATTAAGCTTATGTCATCCAAATTTATTTGATGGACCATTTTCCTTATTAATTTTGATTAGTTTTTATTTTTCCTATTGTTAGTATTGCTTTTATTCTTAATTTTGTTATCTCCTTCATATTACTTTTTATTCTAATGCTCAGGCCATTTTATATTCATCTCTTAAGTAATCTAATGTATTTTCTTGTGTATATGACTTGAGTATAATAGGACCCAGTGTTTTTGAAGCTAAAAACCAGGAATAAATTACATCCTTGAGTATAATATGATTCCACAGTACAGGCATTCCAACATAATATTTTCAAAAGTTGTACTATATTATCCATTAAAATCTCTATGTCACATATATATTTCAGTTCACTAAAATATTTAATTTTTCCTAATATTAAATAATAGAAACTTGATGTTTAGTTATTGTATGTTTCTTTTCCTAATTTCTGTTTCAAAACTTATTTTCAAATTTTGGGGGAAAGGTAATTTCTTGTAATATTAATGCTATTTCAGTCAGTTTCCTGTCTTTGAGACAAAAGACATTCAATTATGCTGATTCCCAAAGAACAAATATTGCTGACATATCAAATACCTTTTGTAAACAATTGTTATCAACACCTGCCTACTTTGTGTTTTGTTATCTATTGTGCTGAGTGTATTTACAATCTTGTTCTTTTCAAATAAGAGGTTTGTTAAGCTGTGTAAAAATTTCTGAAAACATGTACTTGTGTATAATACATGGCCCTTTTGGCCTTTAATTTTCGTTCAAAATTTCTCATATTATACACAAGAAAATTTGCAGATTAAGCCCCGGAAACTAATTGTAATGAAAATTTCCATTCTGGTGTGAAATTGCCTGATTAATTAATTATTAACAATAAAAGTTTGCAGAAGAAAATCGTTTAGGAGTTATCGACAATATCAGTTTGGCAGTATTTGCATCTAGCCTGGCTACCATTGCTGGCGTTGTTTACATATGTTTGCCATGAAACGTAATGCATGGAAAGTTACTTAGTTAAGTCTTTTTACTGCTCTTCTTATCTTCTTGATTACTGCGCAATTCGCAAAGTATAATTTAAAATTCACTCACAGTGCAATAATCAAGACAAGTGAAGATTCTACACATCAATACTCAAGGCAAACATCTGTAAACAAAGCCAGTAATGGCAGCTGGGCTGTAACTGTGATGCAAATGAGATCGAAATTATATTGTATATAACTTTTAAATGGTTTTCTTTCACAAACTTTTATTGTTATTTTCGAAATAAGCATGCAAATTTACACTAGAATAGAAATTTAACATTACAATTGGTTTCTGGGGCTTAATCTGCAAATTTAATCAGAATAAAATACATGAAGTAACATCTAGTAAAAATTGAATTGGGATCCCATATTCTTGAGATCTGGTCTGATAATAGTAATGAGGATCAAGTTCAAATAAAAACAAAAGCAAACTTTGCATGGTACACAATCACGCCCTGAATTCTTTCTTATTTATACACTTCTGGTTAAAATCTTAAGGCCAGATACAAACAGGTTAAAAAAAATATAAAATACTGTTACTCAATTTGAAATATATTTGCAAAAACTTTACATTTAATTAGAAAATTTAGCTTATCAACAAACAAGTGACAATTCTAAGCTTTTAATTGATTAATTTAAACAAACATTGAAAAAGTATTTTTTGGTAGGTGACAAAGATAAAACCATGTAAATAAAAATAGAAAATAGAGAACAAATAAGTCATAACAACAATTTAATATTCAGTATCTCCTTCATATCTGCAAATTACTTTGAAAATTCGCTTTGGTATACTCATTATTAACTTCTGTATGAGGGCGCTTGGGATCATTTCTTTAAAGTTTAAAAATCCTGCTCTGTTTGAACTTTGTTAAAATTTTACCCTTAGCCATTTTAAAACCTGAAATTTAATGCTGCAAATGATCTACACACTTGAAGCTATGAGCACACTGACTAGTTCTAAAATTTTTGTCCAGTACTTTTTTTTTCACACATGGTCTTATCTTTATGACCAACCAAAAAATACTTTTTCAATGTTTGTTTAAATTAATCAATTAAAACCTTAAAATTTTTATTTGTTTTTTGATAAACTACATGTTCTAATTAAATATAAATGATGCACAAATATATTTTGATTAAAGTAACAGTACTTTATATTTTTGTAACTCTTTTGTAGCTGGTTTTAAAATTTACCCAGGAGTGTATAAATAAGAAAACATTCAGTGACTGCTTGTGTGCCATGCAAAGGAATGTATTTTTATTTGATGTATCTAGGCAGTAAAGGTTTGTTTAGACAGGTTTTCTTAAGAAATGGCTTGTTAATTTTAATGCCTCCAAAACAAAACTGCTCTCTTTTAATTGTCTTAGAGAACCTTTTTCGACTTCCATTAGCATGGCTGATACTAACCACTAGGAGAGTGACTCATTGCACTTTCCCAGGCTAATGTTTTCTACTGACATGAGATGGAAAGATTATATTAAATCAATTGCTAGGTCTGCTGCTGGGAAAATTGGTTCACCAGAATCAATCTTACACATTTATAAGTCTACCATTTGTACATGCAATGAATATTGTTGCCACATCTAGCCTGGTGCTTCTGCTATGTATTTACAGAGTTTTGGTAAAATACAAAGAAGAATCTGCAATATTATTAGTCCTGATATGATATCCTCAGTCACTTTCCCACCAACATAACATAGCTTTTATGTACCTTTTCCATAAATATTTTCATGGTAATTGTCTTGATGAGCTTTGCTCTTTGGTGCCTTGACTTTATGAATTTAAGCATACTATTAGAGGAGGCATGGTGGAGTAATGGATAGCGACTTGAACTGAGGAATTGGAGAGCTGAGTTCAAATTCCAGTTGAATCCATTACATTCACTTACATGCTAATACCCTTAAGAAAGGTATGAATCCTCTTCTTCTCCCCCAGCTATGGGCAAATAGCAGGACAGACCAGGTTCTGTAGCCTTGGATGGCAACTGGTCTACTGCAGAAAGTAATTGCAACCTACTGTGGGAAAAAATCTGTGCTCGTCAGTCATGTATTGAAAGATACATGATCGCCTAATCATGTATCACGTATGGCATATAACTGACTGATTAGATTGGCAGCCAGGTTTCATCATTTCAGAATTGAATTAGCTACATGTAATCGTAAATTCTATGCTAACAGTTTCTTCTCTCGCACTTCTTGCTTGTGGAAATCTGTTCTGGCTTTTTGCTTTCCAGTCAAGTTTCATCTTCAAAAATTTAAAAGTAATATCAATCATTATCTTAATTCCTGTTCTTTTATTGTTCGTTCTTAATAATGTTTCTTTTATTTCATATTCTCTCACATTCAGTAACCTTTGCATTTTAATGGCTTTATTGCCTTGCTTGGGATGAAATTATTAAAATATATATATATATATATATATATATATATATATATATATGAAAATATATAGAAAATAGGAAGGAACAGAGCTTACTTTAACTCAATTTAATTCAAATAATTATATTGAATTTTTTGGCTCTTGTTTTGAAACATGAGACCTCTTATGTCGTGAGTTGGAATCATATTTTTAAATAAATAATTATATATATATATATATATATATATAGTGTATTGGGACAGCAGATCATTATTTGAACATATATTGTTAGATATAACAGACAATGAATGTCTATTATGTCTGATAATGACCTGTTCTAAAGTTCATATGTTTCCTTTAATTACAGGTGAAAATAAGACAAAAACTGTCCGAAATTGTCCATTATCTTCACATAGAAATCTTGTATGTCAACATAACAAAACATCATCTTTGATAGCGAATATCTTTGTTTAAATGTCCGTATAACCACTTAATACAAATTCTATTCAGATACTTAAAAGTAATCTATGCTAGTAAATACTAATAGGAACATATCACCATGGCAAATCCCCTTTTGGGAATTCCTCAGGAGCTTGGTAATAACACTAGCCCCCTCTCAAGGGTGTGGTATTACCTGAACAGACAGTGCCCTGAAGTATGAGCACACTTTATTAAATTTTAGCTACCCGTAAATGTAAATTTAACCTTTTCGACAAAAGTAACTGCAAGTCTAAATCTATAATAATTTTGTTTTTGCTACATTAATTTGGAAAATTTATAAAAACTATATAAATTTTAATATTCATAATAATTGTGATTTAGAAAAGATAAAGAAAAAAGTGGATGTTTCATCATAGAGCAGTTGTCAGTTTGAGAGTCTCCCAAAACAGCCATTAGCAATGTAGAAGGTTTGATTCTTACTGAGTGCCAAACACTTGAGACTTTATATCAAAGTAAGCTAAGCTTAGTAAATATTAATAGGAACATATGATCATGGAGCAGTAGCTAGCAAACTAGTATCATAGGCCATTCCAACCGAAGTAAATTTGTTGAGGGATTATTTTTTTTAATTGATAGGATAGTGTTAGTAAGTAATATTATTTGATAGAACAGTGAACACAATAGTGTTTCCTTAAATAAGAGAGTATGATTAAATATACAAACAATTAGATATAATTAACAATATATTTTATTGCCTAAGCAAACTAAATAGAATACAAAAGTTGAATGAAGTTGTGTGTATAGTATATACATATATGTAAAATTCTTATCAAAGATCATGTGAGACTTACATTTGAGAAGAGTTCTTTATTTGTTGGTTTGATAGAATCAATAAATATGCCTGTGTTTGGTCTAGTAAGCTATTGGTATTGTATAGTGTACTATTCTGTGTTGGGCTCAATATCACATGAGGTTTGCTGGGGACCAGAGGGGAATCTAAACTCTAAGGAAGGCACAGTGGAGTAATGGATAGCAGCTCGGATTGAGGAATCAGAGAGCCGAGTTCAAATTCCAGTCAAATCCATTACATTCACTTACGTGCTAATACCCTTGGGAAAGGTATGAATCCTCTTCTTCTACCCCCTCCCCCCACTATGGACAGCAGGACAGACCAGGTTCTATAGCCTTTGATGGCAACTGGTCTACCGCAGAAAGAAATGGCAACCTACTGCCTTGTCAGTCATGTATCGAAAAGATACATGATCACCTAAGCATGTATCATGCATGGCACATAACTGACTGAAACTCTAAGGTTTTTTACCATTGTTTACACAAGGTCCGAGAACCACTTAAGGTAGAGCGTTACTGAATGATGTTATTGTATGAGAGTAAGAGGAGGAAGTAAGAACTGCAGTTTAATGATGTAAAAAAGCATAGAAATCTTTAGAAATTTTGACCTAGCGGCATAGTTATAGAAATTCAAACCTCCCACTTGATCCCAAGAAAGGAGACTAAATAGTAATGCTAATTGTAATATTAACTGTTTCCCAATAAGAAAACATTTCACTATTATGATTCTGAGTGGATATGCACTTCATTAAGATTGTTATCAATGTTTACTCCATCTTAATTAAAAAAAGAAGATAATAATGGTAATGGTAATATTAGTCATTAGTCATTTATAAACAAACATCTGGCATTCAATGACCGAGTAGCCAGTGCACCTATGGTTAATTTTTCTTAACTCCCTGACCATCAAAGTGTAGTATCTGTTCTCCTCATCTCTAAAGATGATGTTAATAATAGCTGTTTCCCTACAAGGAAACTTGGCATTCATTGACCGAGCATCCAGTGGTATTCTAGTTACACATTTCTTCACTCCCTGGCCATCGGGCTGGGATCAAAGTGTAGTATCTGTTCTCCTTATCTCTAAAGATAATGGTAATAATAGCTGTTTCCCTATAAGGAAACATTTGGCATTCATTGACCAAGTAGCCAGTACTGCTTTCGCTTGAAATTTATAGTCTTTCTCTTAAAACAATTTTTTTCATGAAAATAGATTTCTGAAGTCCAGTAACTGGTATCTCTCTTTTACAGTATTGATGTGGGGGGTGTCCTTCCTAACCTTTTATTTGAAGTAGTGTGGAATGTCAACATCTTGATTATGTTATTATTTTCTCTTAGAGTTACATGTGCTATCCATTTTAGTTGTTGCTGCTATTGGTAGTCCTCAAGTGATGTGGTTTCTATTATTTGGTAGGGAAGAAAGAAAAAAATGATCTTTTTTTTTAAGCAGGAGTTGACTATAGGTAAGCATGTTAAACTTTTTGTCCTGCTGAAAATAGTTGTTATTTAACATTATAATCCCAGCAGGAACTGTTAACTTGAAGGATAGTTGGTCTTGTTCATCTCCTTGAAGCAATTCAGTGTTCAGGCAGGGTCATTAGAAGTATTGAGTTGAAATAGACTTTAGAAGGAACCAGAAACCCAATCCTAAATAGGGAACAAGAGATAAACCTCTACTCCTGTTCAAAAGACTGGAGAGGAGTGTGAACTGGATGAAAGGAAAACATATTTTTTCTTATTGGAAGAGGAAAAAAAATAACTCCAGAATAAAATTAAATTCCAGAAGTACACAGCTGAAGGAACTGGAAACCAAATCCCAAACAAGAAACAAACCTCCATACCCGCTCAAAAAAACCATAGAGGAGTATGAACCAGATGATAGGTGAATGAAACCACTCCCATTGACAGAAGGGTAAAAATAATAACAATTAGTGAATAAAAATTTGGCATTCAGGAAGAGACACCAGGAGCATGGAGTTGAAGCAGACCCCAGAAGGAACCAAAAACACAATTCCAAGCAGGAAAATGTAAATAAATAAACAAAATTATGGAGATTAGCTCTAAATATATATGTTAGGGTAGAATTAGTTATGGAACTAACAGTATGATATTATCTATTAAGTTTTAGCTTAGTTCAAATATCCTTTATCCAAATAAAATCGAGCTGAGAATTAATATTATTTGAATTACATACAAACAAGTTAAAATTTTGGTCCGACTGTTTAGGTTAGCAAAAGATGATTATAAGCCAAAATATACAAATACTTTTTTAAAAATGAATACACTTAAATAAATAAAATCAAGTATGGAATAAACAAAATAAAATTAAGAAGACAATATAAGAAAACTCCTCTGTGCTGTCTTTCACTGAACATCATCTGCATCACATGATTGTTCAACCAAAAGGGATCATTAGCAGAAGTTATTCAACAGACAAGTGGGAGTAATCCCACAAGTTCAATTCTCACTTAATCTAAGCTTACTTAAGATCTAGTTTGCTTCATTGTGGAGTAATAGTTAAGAAGCTAATCTCACAGGTCATTACTACTGTAGTGAGTTTAATTCTCACTGGGTGCCTCATACTTGTTTTTTTTTTTTTTTATCTTTGTTTAGTAAATATGGAGAAGAAAAGCTGTATATCTTAAAAAAAGATTTTTTTGCAAGAATGTGCACAGATTTATTGCTGATGAAATACTTTAAAAAAATCTTCCTTCAATTTTTTTTAAAGAAGGAACAGAAACCAACTAGATCTTTTCCAAAATAAACTTTTTTTTATCCAAAGTTATAAAAATTAATTTAAAAAGAAAAATCAGCAAACATGGATAAACATGTCAAAAGACAATTTTTCCCATGACACCACTTTTTTAATTACCTTCATTTTTTAAGCAATGTTTTGTTTTAAAAAGCGATGATTAGAATTGGAATAAAACCTAAGCATATACGGTAATGGATAGCGGCTCAAATTGAGGAAATCGTAGAACCGAGTTTGAATTCATTATGTTCAATTGTGCACTAATACCCTTGGGAAAGGTGTGAAGCCTCTTCTACCCCCCCCCCGCTGCGCTATAGGTAAATACTAGGATAGACCGAGTTCTATAGCTTTGGATGGCAACTGGTCACCTGTAGAAAGAAATGGCAACCCACTGTGGGGAAAAAATCTGCCTTATCAGTCATGTATCGAAAGATACATGATCGCTTAAGCATACGCATGGCACATAACTGACTGAAGACAATTTATTAAAAGAAATAAATGTGAAAACAATTTTTTATTTATAAATTTAAATTAAAATATGTGAAGCAACTATAATGCAATTCTTATTTATCATTTTATAAAGTTTGAGTCAATTGGCAATTAGCAAATGTTTTGCCAATCATTCCAATAAATAATATAATAAATAAATTTTTATTGTCAATTCTCAGGAACAAAGAGAATGTATAAATTCACTTTCATATGTTTAGGTTTTATTCCAATTCTAATCATCACTTTTTAAAAGTGAAGGTAGTTAAAAAAAAAGTGGTGTCATGGGGAAAAACTGTCCTTTCAACACTCCGTTTTATTGTGGACATTTATCCATGTCTGCTTAAATCTTTTTTTTTATCTGACTTAATGACCAAACATCATAATTTAAAAAAAATCCTTTCTTGGTCAGACAGAGAATTCTTCAGTACACATGTGGAACTGGGATTTAAAAACAAAATACTGAGTTATTGCCCTTGAATTGCAGTAAACCTTTATTCACTCACTAAACTTTTTGTTCTTTCTATTTCGAATAGTTTTTTTTATCCTGTCACTTAAAAATTAAATTATTATTGTACTGCAGAATTGCTATTTTCTAATGTTTTCTTTAATGTATGCTTTAATATGCTTCCCTGTTATCTTAGAGATGTTTCTGATTTTAAAAATAAAATATACTTGTTTTGTCAATGCTTTGTTCTGCTTACGTATTCTTAGTATTTCAGCTATCCTCTAACTCATTATCTGAAATATATATATGCAATAATGGATGGCATCATAATTTTCTAGGAACCAGTTTTATAAAGACAGGTAATCTTTAGGAACCTATTCTGCTTATTTTCTTTTCACTCTGAGAATGGAAAGAAATCACTTTATAGTATCAAAAAGAATTTTGATAATTTAATAGAAAACATTTATTTATTAAGATATCTCCAGATTGAAATTCTGTTCTCATCATATTTCTTTTCAGAAGTATGATGCTTTTGACTCTAGTGTAGTGAGTTCAGATTTATAGATATTTCAGTAACTGCTTTTGAGGATTTTTTTCCAATATTTTGGGGATGCTTTAAAACAATGCCTCCTATTTATTTCCATGGAAACTACAACAGATACAGGGAGCATAATAACACTTTTGGATTGAGCAAGTAAGTTTTCAGCTACAAAAATCTATATTTTCACAACTGGCTTTTCATTTTTACCAGTAATAATTATGAGGCTGTACAGAGCTACCTGAAGTGTGATTTGACATACATAACTATCACCACATTTATTAGCCATGGCCTGTGTTCATATTTACTATTTGGTTTCCATAAATGTTCATTAAGCATTGAGGAATATCAATGACTGTTATTTTTCTCATGTGAAAGAATTTTTCTTTTCTTCATACACACATTCATGTCAGATATTATTTTCACAGACAAATAAACAAGCCAAGAAATAATTTTGCTATTTGGTAGGAAGGTTTACCAGCTACAGCCATACCACAAATGTCATGGACCAGCATAATGAAATAGGAGACATTATTTTCAGTGTGACAAGCAAGGAAATAAAGCCATTAAAATGTATGATTTTACTGAGTGTGAGAGAATATGATAAAAAGAAAATATTAAGGTGAGAGAACAAGAAAAGCAAGAAAATGGAATAGAGCACACACAGAGGCACATGTATATCTATTCAAATGATAGAGGGAGGGAGAAATGCAAACATATCAGTGAAGGATGAGAATAATTAAAAAAGATCTTATTGTCTAAACTTGGTAAAAAAAACAGTTGGTAATCATCCAGCAAATAAAGGGAAAATTATCAAAGCTATTAATAAAGTTTATTATAAAAAACAGTTGACGGTGTCTCAGTAATTCAGAAAAGAAAAGTTGTATGTGTGGAGATGTATAATCATTTGATTAAATACTTCTTTTTCTTTCATTCTCTCTCTCTCTCTCTCTCTCTCTCTCTCTCTAACTCATAATTATCAAAGCCATTAATAAAGTTTATTATGAAAAACAGTCAATGGTACTCACTAATTTAGAAGAAAAAATGTTGTGCGTGTGTGTGATGTATAATCATTTGATCAAATACAAACAAACCTCTCATCTATGGAAGCATCAATCGAAATCGGATGCAACAGACAAAATCTGCAGGAAAAAAAAGAACTTCCAAATCGTCTGTGATGTATTTCAAAATTTGCGGGCTTAGCGGAACGAGTCATATTACTTCCCAAAGTGACCGTTTGGTGGCAGTGGAGGGCCATTCAATTGTAAACAAAGATGGATGTACAGTATATAAAGTATGATACATTAGCACATGTGTGAAAAAGTAGCTGTGAGAAATCTATTATTTTGATTACTATATCTATATTAAGTATATGTTTATTCATGCCATATTTATAGTATTTACATTATGATCGTAACTACTGATAGTAACTATAGTGGTTTCATAACTCAAAAACAATCCTTTTCCATTGATGGACAATCGGCTTTAACGGATCACCCATGCCCACTATTTGTCTGTACTTCTTTCTGTCTATATTTCTGAGATGAGGTATTGTAACTATTTACTTTGTTCGGACAGTCGTCCTCATCTTTATTGCAATATTCACATTTTAGCCATTGTATACTCCAGCCTTTTTCAGGTGATATATGTTGGAATTTCAAACTGAACCATTTATTTAGTCCCACAGGGTAGATTGTTCCAGTTTCACATGTCATGTAACTCAACTACTCCAAGTTTTTGCTCACTTCTGCTGTGGCCAGGTATTGAACTCACAGAAATATAGACAGATCCCGAGGAAGGTTGAAGTGTACAATGGCCAAAACATTGTGAATTGACAATTAAGATGAGGACAACAGTCTGAATAATGTAAATAGTGTAAATCCTTTCTTTCTCTTTCTCATAATTATGAAAATCATAAAGTAAGTTTGAAAAACCGTTTATGGTGTTTCACTAATTCTGAAAAAAAAGTTGCATGTGTGGAGATATATAACCATTTGATGAAATGTATCTCTTTTATATCATTTTTAAAAGAACAGATGCAAAAGTAAGCATGTGTGGTTGAAGAAATAAGACTTAATATAAACTTGGAATTGAAATGAATGCAATGATGCCACCTAGCTTGAATCCATTATAAAAAATTCAAAATGTAGTATTAATAAATTCTAAACACTTAAAATACCTTGTCTATGGATAAGTCAAAAAAAATTCAGACAAGGAAATTGAACATAAGACAGGTTTCACTTGGGGTACTTTTCCAAACACCATAACCATTTAGTAAATACCTCTCTCCCTCATTTCATTTCCAAAAGAACAGATGCAAAATTGAGTATATCATTCTTTACTAAGTATTCCAAAGACATTTTTTTAATCATTCCCTGATCAGTTTAAATTGGCAGCTGATAGCAAAAAATGACCAATCTGTTGTTAACTGGAGCAAGGAATGGCTTGATAATTTTAATGCCTCCAAAATGAAGCTGCTCTTTATTAATCATCTCAGAGACCTCTTTCTACCTTCTATCAGCATGGCTGATGCTAACCTCCAGAAGAGTGACTTGTTGTGCCTTCTTGGGCAAAATGTTTTCTGCTGGCATAAAATGGAAAGATTATATTGAATTAATTGCTAATTCTTCTGCTAAGAAATTTGGTTCAGTGTTGTGCTGGACATTTTTCTCTCCAGAATCTGTCTTACATATTTATATCTACAATTCATCCATGCTTTAAATATTGTCTGGTGCTCCTGCTATATATTTAGAGATTCTTGATAAAATCCAAAGAATCTACAGTGTTATTGGTCCTGACCTGGCATCTCAGCTTCAGTTACTTTCCCACCACCGTAATGAAGCTTCCCTTTTCTATAAATACTTTCATGGTAATTGTTCTGATGAACTTTCCACTGTGGCACCTAAACTTTAAGAATTTAAGTGCAGTACTACATTGACGGCAGGTTCTCATCAATTCACAGTTGAATTCGCTTGATGTAACTGTATGTTCTATGCTAACAGTTTCTTTTATCACACTTATTATAAAACCCAGGTTGTGTGTGTGTGTCTGTACGTTTATATATTGGATCAGATTTCCTACATTTTTCAACCGATTTCAACAAAACTTCACAGGACTACGTAAAACTACCTTGCAGTGGTTCTGACAGTACCAAAAATTGGAAAAACACAATTGTTTTTGCACTAAATCAATTTGAAGACACGACTAAGTCATCACTAGAATGAAAGGGAGACAACTCATATCGAGTTATACTTATCATAAAACCCAGGTTGTTTATGTGTTCATTTATATATGGGATCGGATTTCCATTTTTCAACCGATTTCAACAAAACTTCACTTTTTTTTTGGCAGGTAGTATTTCTTATTGTCTTGCACACTATTTTCTTTATTTTTACATTCAGAATGCTTTAAAAATTCCATTTACAAGACAATTGTTTATAATAAAATTTTATTCAATCGGTAGACTCATAACGATTGAAAACAATGTTTTTGTTTGAGTTTGACCAATTCGTAAAAAAAAAAAAAAAACTAATTAAGACATGCGTGTCCATCAACCTTAAACAATAATCTTTGTCAATTTTATTTTTCAGTCTTTATGATGGTCGATACTTGATCTATCTCTTACTGTTACATCCCCAGGCAACGCCGGGCTCTACTGCTAGTTACTTATAAAACTCTCTTCCAACTTCTTGCTTTCAAGCCACCTATGATCTTCAAAAATTTAAATGCAATGTCAGTCATTATCTTCTTTTGATTTCTCTTCTTTTATTGTACTCGTTCATTAATAATGTTTTTCTTTTTCTTATTCTTTCATTCAGTAACCGCTTGTGCCTTAGTGGTATTACTGTCATGTTTGGGGTGAAATGATTAAAAACAAAAAAAACCTCAAGTAAGGCAATAAAGCCACGACTGAATGTGAAAGAATATGAAAAAAGAAAACATTATTAAGGTGAGAGACAAATAAAAGAACTGGAACTTAGAAAACAGGAGATAATGATTAACATTGTGTTTAAATTTTTAAAAATCAAAGTTGACGAGAAAGCAAGAAGCTGGAATTGATTTCCACAACCGAGAAGTGCGAGAGAAGAAACTGTTAGAATAGAACTTATGGTTACATCTCTCCATTTAAACTGTATAATGATAAAACCTAGCTGCCAATCTAGTATTACTTTTTCGACTGTATAAAAATACCCAAATGGAATAAAACTCATGAAAAGTCACACAAAGCTGACATTTTTTAAACACCCACACAAATCCAAATTCCCGTTTCAAATTATTTTGGTTAAAATACCAAAATTAAAATTATATAAAAAAAATAGCCAAGACAAATTTTGTTTATATCACTAATGTTTTATTTTATAAACTGATGATAAAGAAAAAATATTTTAATAGATGCAATCATGTAATGTAACAACCAATAAAATGATAATTTTTTAAAAATATCTTTTAAGAGTAATGAGGTATGAAGCACATTTTTGAAGCTGTTACTGTTAGTGAAAAAAAAAATACCCAAGTTCATGGTTTTATTAGGAATTTCATATTTTCAGAAGGAAGCAGAGAACATTTTTAAGGACTAAACATTCCTCACTTAAAATAAAGATCTGTAAATATTATTTTTCAATATTGGCATTCTTGTTCTTGTGCCAATACTGTGCAGCAAGCACAAAGAAAGACTTCAAAACAGGGTTGACATCAAGGAAAGAAAAGGAACTCACTCCAACACCATAAATCATGAAACACACTGTCTTCCATAGATCATAGCTAATTGCAATCTTTTCTCAACAGCTGCTGGCAATGCACTAGCTGCCTCTTCAAGCAAATCCTTAAATACATGCTGAACTTGTGAATATTCAACAGCCAATGGCATTATAAAAATTACACTTACACGTGCGCTTTTCCCCTTGCAAATGTCCACCTACATGTAAAGCATAATTTTCCTTCTAGCCTGGTTGGCAACACAGGCTAGAGATCACAGCCTGCCATGCTATTTTATTCATAACTGGGTGAGGAGAAGAAAGGGATTTATGGATTTATAAAGCCATACACATTTTAAGTGAAAATACATGTCATTAAAAAAAATATAAAAAAAAATCACCTATTACAGCATTCAATATTTCCTTGATATTGTCATAAAAATTGAAGATTTAAAAAAAAAATATACCCCAGTTATTTCCTGGCTATTTAATAATACTAGCTTAAATGAACTGTAGTTGAATCTGATCATGTGTTTGAATTTCATAGTTGTGTTATCATATCCTTCTATGGGAACAGATAACAACTTTAAGTGAAATTAACAATAAGGATACTGCAATTGAGAGGCTTTGAAAAAGAATGCAGTGGAAAGGGAAGTAGTATTAATAATGCAGAATGCTAAAGGATAACTTTGTTACATATTCCTATCCAATTTTTAAGCCTTCTTATAATGAAATGAACAAAAATGAGATATTTCATGTTGGTGTTGAAGATTTTACAAGTAAATTAATGCAGTGCCTGATATCGAAAAATAAGAAGATGCTACTACTGGTATTGCTTCCAAAATTTAAAATTTTGTATTTTTACTTGGGTTTGAAAATTAATTATATGCACAAGAGAAAAAGGCAATCCTTATAGATATGAACAGATAAATATGAAAGAATAAACAATATATATATACAGAACCAGATTAATTCCTTTTGATCTTGACTAATGCTGAAGTCAATAACGACCTGAAGGCAGGTACCCAAAGACTCATCAAATCTTCATTACATCAAGAGAGGTAGTGTCCGAAATTCACCCTAATGTTTGTGGTGGTAATAAAGGAATTAAATTAACCAGTCAGGTTCTGGATGACTCCAACCATGGCACCAAGAATTAGGTGATAGTTATGCTTTTGTACCAAATACAAATACTGCCTGGAATAGTCATACTGGCAGGAAATCTTCAAATTATTAATTAAGTATTCCTGATCAAATGAACATTCCTTTAAGAATTTTTTATAGAAGTTTAATAAACATGAAAGAAAATAATCGGGCCGCGGAGAAAATTATTTGACATATTTTACAAGTAAACAAATATATACTGACTGCAGCCTAATACAATTAGACAATAAAAACAAGTTAAAAGTTACCGAAATACAAAGTCACTTTCAGTGTAATAAACAAATGAAAGTATACAAGTAGGTACCTCCAAAACCATGAACACTGTTGACGTGGAGAAAAAAAAAAAAAAACATTGATAGCTCCAGTTTTTAAGAATTTACCAAAAATCAGAGAATTATTGAATTTCACTGAAATTTTCATCATCTATTCATTAATGAATGAACTTCATATTGGATTTTTTAATTTTATTTTTAAGTTATGTGGAAGTATTTTTTTCAGGTCATTTATGCCCCACACCTAACTCATGACTAATCTGCACTAGTGAATTTTGATATTCCTAAGTCCCCAAAAGGGTTGTATCAAAAGAAAATATATTTAATATTGAAAATATGGTCTGGAATCTCAAGAAAAGAATTCAAGAAAACTGAAAAATTATTTTTTGTTGAAAATTGCTGATACCTAATTGGAAATAAAATATACTGTAGATTTTGTTTCCACAGAATAAAAAAAAACAAAAAAACTGATGAATATTTTTGTTTGTGAATAAGTGACAAAGTTTTACAGCATGATTTTAAAAATCTTGGTTGTTGTTAAACTTGATATAAAATAAAAAATGTTTAAGGAATTGGAAAATGTAAAGTTTAAATGCCATTTTCGCATGTGAACATTTTTAAAAATAAACTTCATTTTTTTTTCTTTCACTTTACAACTGTTTGATTTTTCTTATTCTACAGAAGATCAAAAATGAAAATCAGAAATAAAAATCAGAATTATGTCTCTTCACATAAAAATAATGACCCATTTCCCAGCCTCCGAAAAATTATTGAAAATTCAGACTACTCTAGTCTGTTCATGCTGATAGTATTTTTGACTAAAATGCTTATCATTAATGTCAGGAATACTTCAGAATAAAGATAAAGAAATTAGTTGGTTAGAGGGTTGTAAGTTACAACCCTTTTTAACCTGAAGCTATAACTGAGCTGAAAAATATTTCCACTAAGTTTTTTTTTTTTTTTTAATAGGACTTCTTGCATATTTTATTATTTGAGTCATAGCACAAACTTTTTAAAATAATGGGAGCAGGGTTGTAAAATAACAATTATTTGACCATCTTGACAAATGAGGACATATCCTGTTAGGGAAAAAATATTTTTTTTTAACTTTAAACAAAATTTTTTTTACAAAGTTTAATCAATGTTTAGTTTAAAAAATGTACTGTTTTTCTTCAAAACAAATCTCTGTAACAGGTTTTTTAAAGCAATATTTCTTTTAAAAAGTTCTTTTTTGTCAGCATCCATCAAATTCAAACTCATTATGGGCAAGTGAGTTTGTTTTAAAAAAATTTTATGAGCATAAAATATTTTTCTTTCTTCACAGATTAAGTTCCAAATAAACAAAAACAAACACATTTTTTTAGCTTCCATGAAGACATTATTTAAATTATTTAAAATCCGTTTTTTTTTTTAGCTTTTTTTTTTTAAGCCCATCATTGAGGTACCCAGTATACAAGAGACAAAGTTTCATAAAATTAAAAAAAAAAAAAAAAATGAAGTAAAAATAAAAGCAAAAACCAGAGTGTGCTAAAAAATTAACACTGTTAATAAACTGTGATGCTGCTCCCTAAATTTATTCTAACCAAAATGGACAGGTGTTGGTTACCACTCACACACAAAAAACAAAACAAACCCGACTCTGGTTTCGGCAGGTGAGATTGTCACTCAAAAACTTGATACACAATTGCTTGGAGCTGTAATAATATTTACCTTAAGCCCGTATTTAGTGGCGTGATTAGTCATGTGATCAACCACTACCATAAAACGGACTAAAAGCAAGATAAAATATTTTTCTTCTGGAGAAGTGCCGTAAGTGTAAATAAAAATTAGTTTAAAGCTTATTCAACACAACATCTAGAAAATCATGTTTATTAACTTTTTAAAATACTTTTTTGAAAATTAGCCTTTCTACTTTTACTTTATCAGAAGAATGAAACACTTTTATTATTTTTTTGACTTTTCTTTCACTTTCTTTTCAGGGACTTTACATGTTTCGTAAGGTTACTTTTTAATTACAAAAAATATTTTAAAGAGGTATGATAAAATACCCTCACTTAAAAAAAAAAAAAAAAAAAAAAAAAGAAAAAAAAAAGGTGCTTAAATCAGTCTCACTTGGCCGGGGGATAACGTACCCAACCCTATTTGGATTGAAATTTATAAAAAATAAAATAAAAATGAAACTAAGGAAGCTAATTGTCTTTTAAAGAATTCTAATTTTCTTAAAATAACATTTTTTATTTTTTTACAAAGCATATTCTAACTAACGATAAGTAATGATTATTCTCCTTTCAATTCATTTTAACATATGAGAACTAGAGAGAAAAATAAGTAAGTGTTTCGAATTAATTGGTGGAAAAGGTTAAAAAAAAAACAAAAACAAATGAAATTATGACAGTCCCAACAAAAATCCTCCAGCAAAAACAGATGCCAATAACATGTTATCTTCAATAAACGAATGAGAAGTTGATGTCAGTTTACTGGCGAAGGAAGCCTCCTTTGTATCCTTCATAACAGCTTTTCGAATCTTTTGCGCATTTTCTCTTAGTTTTTTCCAGTTAACATTGACATATCCCTGATGATGGGCCACTTGAAGCAGAAGTAGACTGGTGCCAACGGTTGCAGCAGCCATCTTTCCGACTTTGGCAAAAAGAAGACCAAAGCACCACCCGGATAATCCACCAATTAAGGTCTGGTTAGTCACAGACATCTTAGAGGCATCCTTTAATAAATTCTCCATCCATTTGTGACTTGGCGATAAATATTTGGTAATTTCCATTACTTCATATTCTTCACCTGTAGTGGTTGTTGTTGTTCTTATCGTCGCAGAAATGGCTGCCATCCGTGGTAAGAAAATGACAAAAAAATCAAGTAAATATTTAAAAAGAGGGAAAAAATAAAATAAACAGTTTGTTGATTCCCTGAAAAATAATAAATGCGATTAAATATGAATATTGTGACTAACTGCTGAAATAGATTTGGAACGTAGAAGTGATAGTGTCGGGTGTGTCCGTCTTCTTCTGTTTTCCTTCTTCTTTAGATTGTTT
Organism: Acanthosepion pharaonis; assembly: GCA_903632075.3. NCBI lineage: Eukaryota > Metazoa > Mollusca > Cephalopoda > Sepiida > Sepiidae > Acanthosepion > Acanthosepion pharaonis. The sequence continues at coordinate 439,323 of CAHIKZ030003453.1, read as the reverse complement.
TTGTTTTGTTTTTGTTGTGGTGTTTATTTTTGATAATATTGCCATCTGAAATAAAAACTATATTTTTAAAAAATAAAAAAAAATCTCTTACATTATAATAGCTCAAAATAAAGTTTCAGAGAATTTACGATAAAACATATCCGCATTAAATGAGAATGACGTCATCATTGACCTTTGTACTTTAACCTTTCTTTCTTCTTTCAAGTGACGTATTTTATTTTTTCATATTAATGTTCACCCAATGTAAGGCCCAAAACTAAAGCTACTCAAGGTAGAGAGTTACATTGTGGTGTTGTATGAGAGTAAGATAAGGCAAGAAATGAAGTTCTTGAGGTTATGCAAAAAGATAACGGTTCCGTAAACGAAGAGGTCATGACTGTAGTGTAGTGTTTTGGGGGAAAACCACCTGCCGGGCGTCTGTTCTACAATGTAGCAGTTCTTAAGAACAAGCTATCCAAGTGGAAGTTCAAAATTTTTAACTTTTTTTTGTATATAATTTTTTCGGAGGTTCAAGTGTTTGTTCTTTACATAAAATTGTATATGCGTTTTTATTCATTATTTAAAAGAGAAATCTTTTTATAACTCACCTAAAAAAAAACAGTTTTGTTTTTATAGCTAGTGCCATTACTCTGTAAAAATCAGAGATTTATTTGACATTGTATTGATATTATAAACAGGACCCCCACTTCTAAATCGATAAGAAATCAATATTTTTAGTTTCTGACAAGTGTCTTGGTCCAAGTAAGGTCCAAAGAACACAATTCTACAAAAGTTTGGTATATTTAAAATAGTTTGAAATTTTTAAAACATTGACAAAGTCATTCATCAACGGATCTAACCTCCATTATTGATGAAAAATAAAAACAACAAATTTAATAATCAGTTAAAAATCCAATATTTGTCTTTGAGTTATATTTCAAAATAAATTAGTAAATTTCAGGATTGATTAACTGATTTTTGTCTCTATCAAAAGTACTTTTGGCTTAAAATATAGTGCAAACAACATTAATTTATGCACAGTAGCACCTGATCTATCATCAAAATTAGAGGTAAAAAATAGTAGTCTTCTACTGTCACCCCCACTTAATAATTAAACACAGAAATACACATGTAAAACTGCATTAAGTACAGAGAACAAAAACTACTGGAATCTGGAAACTGCTACTGTTTATGTTTAAAAATAAATTATCTTTAAACCAACAATTTATGAATATAATTTTTTTATTCTATAGGTTTATGAAACAGTATTTACATTAGTCGGACTATTGTCCTCATCTTTGTCACCATATTTGTCACAACGTTTCGGCCATTGTACGCTCCGGCCTTCTTCAGGTGGTTGGAATTTCGAACTGAACCCTTTATTTCGATCGCTGGGGTAGACTGTTCTAGTTCCACGTGCCATGTTTGATGGATGTCAGTTATCAGTTATCTCCTGCTAATTTTCCCTCTGAAAGTTCTCCACTGCCTTAACCAGGAATTGAACTCACCTTCTTTGGGTCTGTCACTGGATCTAACCAACGCCTTTATCCACTGTGCCATGTGTCCTTGTGGCAAATATGGCGACAAAGATGAGGACAATAGTCCGACTAATGTAAATACTGTACATAATACCTCATCTCAGAAATATAGACAGACTCAGGTTTATGAAACTTAGAATGAATAATTTTATTTTTTATGCTTCAATTAGGAAATTCTGTCATTCAGGTTGTTTTATATTAAAAATCTGAACATCTGAATTCCAGACAATAATAAAATAAAGAAAAACATGGTAATACCTGTTAAATAAATCATTTGTATTTACAAACATATGTACATGAATTCAAAAGAGTCAAAAGAGGAGTAAAATAGTCTTTACTTGAGTTAAGATCTTTGGGTAGGTGGTTCACAGAAAAAACTACGGTTTAGAAAAGACTTTCAGTAGTTGGTGTTACAAGGATGCATTTCTATAATAAGGGATTCCACTGTTAATACAAAAATGTTTTTCACCTGTTAATACAAAAATGTTTTCTTTCATGAAGTAGATATAAAATAGAGAAATTTGAAATAGAACGTTTGGAAGATTCTAGATCATTCCAGTATATTCGAAAAGAATCTAGATGATTCGAGAAACATCTAGCAATATGCAAATTAGGTGTTAGCCCCTATAAAAATGGGATTTTGGAAAAGGGCTGTCAGTTGATGAAGGGAAATTTCTGCTGTTATCAACTCCAGCTTTTGATTCGAGGACTATTATATCCAGCCGAAAGAATCTCTATAAAAAATTGCCGACCAACAAAAACCCAAAAGAGAATTTCATGGAACAAATTTGGTAAATAGAATTTTGACTAATTTTCATTGACCAAACTAAAAATTAATATTTATTTACACACCTTTGTGGATTTCCAAATATAACACTTAGATTACTTCACTAGCCCTAAAGTGATAAAGATATTTGATTCCCTTTCCTTCTCCCTCGTAACACTTCGTCAGTAACTCTGTGTTTTCTGTTTTTGTAGGCCACAATTGTTTATCTTGTATATATTTTATGATGTGTTTTAGTAAATTAAATATTTGTTTGTGATTTAGCTCTGTGTTGTGGTAAATCATTTTTTTCCTTTGTTACAATCAACACGTAACATTGGTCCACATTAAAAAGCTATGGTTGAGAAAAGACATTGATCATCGGCAAAGATTCACTGCCCATTGCTGTTGTTGTTGGTGATAATTCATTTGAAGTCACTAACACATGTTTCTTTCAGCATGTACTGGGGAGAAAGAAAAAGCCATGTACCCACGTCTTCTCTTGTGTTCAAACAGCTTGAAGTCAGTCACATCTCTGCTCCTGAAAGTTGAAGTCTGTGTTTCTTTTTTAAATCATATCACCCTATGCAAGGAAGTAAAACTAGTAAGACACAAGGGGTTACTGAATGTGAATGAATAAGAAAAAGGAAACATTATTACGGAGATAATGATTGACATTGCATTTAAAATTTTTGAAGATTAAAGTTGGCTGGAAAACATGGAGCCAGAAGAGAGTTCCTCAAACAAGAAATGTGAGAAAAGAAACTCTTAGTATAAAACTTACAGTTACATCAAGCCAATTCAACTGTGAATTGATGAGAACTTGCTGCCAATATAGTACTGCACTTAAATTCATAAAGTCTAGGTACTAAAGTGAAGAGCTCATTCAAAGAGTTACCATAAAAGTATTTATAGAAAAGGCATAGGGAAGCTGCATTATGGTGGTGGGAAAATGACTGAAGCCAAGATGCCAGGATAGGACTAATAATATTGCTGATTATTTGGATTTCATCAAGAATTCTCTAAATATACAGCAGGAGCACCAGAATAAATGTGGTAGCAATATTCAAAGCAGGGATGAATGGTAGGCTTATAAGTATGTAAGATAGATTCTGGGGAGAAAAATTGTCTAGCATGAGACAGTGAACCAGCTTTATTAGCAGCTGACCTAGCAATGAATTCAATATAATTTTTCCACTTCATGTTAATCAAGAATGTAAGCCTGAGAATACACAGTCACTCTCCTGAAGGTTAGTATCAGCCATGCTGATAGGAGACAGGAAGAGATCTTTCAGGTGATTGATAGGTTTTGTTTTGGAGGCATTAAAATTAACAAGCCATTCTTTGCCCTAGTTAACAACAGACTGTAGGTCATTTTTGAGACCAGCTGCCAATTTGACCTTATCAAACTGATCAAACTGACTATGGATACAGGAGTAAACGGTTTTGCCATCAGCATAGATATTGTTATGATCTGGTTCCTTGTACCACGGTGACAGTCCAAGGTAGAACCAATAAAGAAGAACTCGAACACAGGTATGGAATAACACAGATATATTACAAACTGGAATATATACAGAGAAGTAGAAGTGTTAGTATGAACAAGCAGGTTTAGTAGCAAGAACAATGTAGTCTCGACCAGTATCACTATTCCAATGTCTTGCAGTAATTGTCTGAACGTGACTCTGTTTCAGACTGCCTCTGACTCGACTCTTGACTCGACTTGAACTACTGACTTGACTTGAACTACTGGCGATATTCAGTCCCCCCCCCACAAGGGTATCATGTAGCACAAGGCCTTTTTAACGTGGGCATTCCGAGCCCGTGGGCTCGGCCAAAAATATACCCATTGAACCCGTATAAACGGGTTCAGGGCTGGTCTACCTCCCCGAAGGAGACTCTGCCCTTCGGCGTAGCCTCCTTTAGGTTCCTCCCGTCTGTAGGAAGAGAGTTTAACCGAACAGTCGGTTCAGACTTGAACAACTGACGATATTCAGTCACCCCCCACCACGAGGGTGTCATATGGCACAAGGCCTTTTTAACGTGGGCATTTCTGAGCCATTAGGCTCGGCCAAAAAATAGCCCATTTGCACCTGTATAAACGGGTTCAGGGCCGGTTTTACCTCCCCGAAGGAGACTCCGCCCTTCGGTGTAGCCTCCTTCGGGTTCCTCCCCCCCGTAGGAAGAGAGTAGAACTGAACAGTCACTCAAGAGTTGAACTACTGACTATATTCAGTCCCCCCCCCATGGGGGTGTCATGTGGCACAAGGCCTTTTTAACATGGGCATTTCCGAGCCATTAGGCTCGGCCAAAAAATAGCCCATTTGAACCCGTATAAACGGGTTCAGGGCCGGTTTTACCTCCCCGAAGGAGGCTACGCCCTTCCTCCCGCCCGTAGGAAGAGAGTTCAAACCAAGCAGTCTGTTCAGAGTTGAATGACTGACTCCTTGCCTACTCCTGAGGCGCAGTATTTATTAAGTATGGAATAGTCCATTATTATTATTATGGGTAAGATCCCATAACAGATATCAAGTTAAGAACTGATGTCATCAGGAAGGTCATTGATGAAAATTAAGAACAAAGTAAGCCCAAAGATATATTGCAGGCTTCAACACTTTGAGGACATACTTATGCCCCTGGTACATTTGACCCACAAACAATTTTTTGTTGGACTTGTGTAAGTCTAAAAGAAAAATAAAACATAAAATTTGAACAAAGAAATATTAACAAATATATTGACAGGACATTTTACAAAAGAAAAAATGAGAAATGAAATTAAATGTGAAGAGTTCAAAGCAACCTTCAGTGTCTGTTGTTGAGATACTTACAGTTTTACAGGAGTGAAAAGAATACATCTTTTCAAAATAAAGTCATGGAGAAAGAGATGAATTCTTTAACTCACACCACCTGTAATTATCATCAGGGGTCACTAATTCAAAATCTCTCTGCCTGTGATTATCACCAGGGGGCGATAATCCATCAGATAGAGCCCTAGAAGACACATGCATTAGTACAAAAAAATCTAGAAAATTCAGGATAACTTTCATTTTGTGATTTGATATGAAAGACTGAATAAGTTCCAAAATTTATCTGGAAATATCGTAGCCTTTCAACTTATGAAGAATACAATGTTACATTCTTCTTAAAACCATATCTTCTGAGTCATACTACACTAATTTCCACCACTGGCTGGATGTGAATGCTCTAAAACTCAATATTGAACTAAAAATTCCATGAACTGTGCATAGGCTTCACACATAGCTTCCGTTTTTACTCACATATTCAAAGAAAAATACACTCCAGAATTTCCATCCAATAGCACCCACTCCTGTCAAAAGAAACAAAATAAAAACTGGAGCTGATCTGAGCCTAATAAAAGGAAAAAAGCCCATCAAAAAGACATCTTTGGTAGTCAGCCAGCACAACAGACTGGATTCACAATGATCATTGGAACGCGATCTCCCATCTCCAAAAGATAAAGGCCGTCACCTCAGTAAATCACAACTCACCCTCCCTCTTCTATTATATGCCTCTATGGATGACTTTTACAATTCTACTTATCTCTTTCTTTCAATGAGAGACATTTACACTGATTTACCATTTGTTGTATTCTTACGTTAATACAATTGTTTATTTCTTAAACCTCTGTTGTTTCTTCTTTGTTCTGTCACCATATGCTTAATATAACAACAAGAAGTTTTTCCCAAAAGTAAGGTTGAGAAAAATAGTTTTCTCTGATTAGTCAACTATTTCACATGGTGATGTTAATTTCTAAACAACTAGAATTTTTTTGAAACACACTGAAGCATGTAGAAATCCTCACAGTATTTAATATTGTTGAACTTATCACCAACATTTTCGGTCAAGATTTGCAAATTCTACATTTAATTCAATTTCACAAATCAATTGATGAAATTTGAATAAGCTGATTTGCTTGGAAAAATACTTTGACAAAAACCCTGTTTCATGGTTTAATAATTTCTCTAATTTAATTTAATTTTATAAGACTCCATGGTAAACAATATATTTTAAGAAAATTTCTTTTTCTTTTTCCCTTTTTAATAGCAAAGGATAAATTCTTAGGATTTCTTACTCTTGCACATGCAACATACAACAGGCGATGTGTAAATATTTTTTCTGGAGCCAAATTCCAACTTTTTGAAGTTTTGGGCCTTGTGATTTGTTTATAGTTCTCGTAAATGCAGGAGGAACTGGAAATTAGATTCTTGTATATAAAAAGAAAAGATATGCAAAAGACAATATTGCATTTTTATTAAATAAGTATTTGTTATTTTAATCATTAAATTGTTTTTAAAATTGTATGTTAAATAAAACATTTAATTTTTCCCCCAAAATTAATAAAAATTTATTGTACTGAGCTATACATCCTAGTAAAACTAACTGTACTTTGTAACCCCTTACCAGTTTGCACTTCTCCCCAAAATTTGGTTTCGGTCAGCCTATTTTAGATGGTGTGATGGACTGATGGACTAATAGAAGTCACAGAATTTTGTGTATATATATATATATATATATATATATATATATATATATATATATATAAATAAAATAAAAGGCTCAAATGCTAATATTCCATGGTTATAATTTATTACATTGGAATTGTAATCACAATCCAATTCATCAGACCAACAAATTCAAAATATATTTAAGCAGCATATTTTAATTCAAGCAGGTTTGGTTAAATAATTTAGACATATTATATCTATTTATTTTAGTTTTAATCCTTTCAAGTCTATGAATTAATTTCTTGATGGATGTAGAAAATTGATAAAAAAAATACCAAAATTTTGTTTTAAATGATTTTTATTTTCCTAAGTACTTTTAATCTCATCTGAGAACATCTTCAGTGGGTTAAAATATGTGGATGTGTATACAGTAGCTCCATAAATTCAAAATATTTTTTTTTTCACTGTTCATTTATACCATTTCAAATTCAAAGTTTTTTCTCTCAGTTATGCAAGGGAGGTAATTTTTGTAATTTTTTTGAAAATAAAATTTTTTAGTTATGATATTTTTATTTAGTATTTTTATATAAAACTTTTCTGCTACAAGCATTTAATAACTTTATTGCTATACTCATAGTTGACTTTATTTTTGGCCACAATTATATAAAGACCTTGAAAGGATTAAAACTAAAATAAATAGACATAATATGTCAAAGTTATATATCTTACTTATTATAAAACGTAGATTGTGTGTGTGTGTGTGTGTGTCTGTACGTTTATATATTGGATCGGATTTTCTGCATTTTTCAACTGATTTCAACAAAACTTCACAGGACTGCGTAAAATTAGCTTGCGGTGCTTCTGACACAATTGTTTTTGCACAAAATCAATTTGAAAACACGATAAAACACGATTCTGTCGCCAGAATGAAAGGAGGACAACTCATATCAAGTTATACTTATTATAAAACCCAGGTTGTTTGTGTTTGTGTGTGTGTTTGTTTATATATGGGATCGGATTTCCTACATTTTTCAACCGATTTCAACAAAACTTCACTTTTTTTTGGCAGGTAGTGTTTCTTATTGGCTTGCACTCTTTTTTCTTTTTTTTTTACATTCAGAATGCTTTAAAATTCCATTTACAAGACAATTGTTTATAATAAAATTCTATTCAATTGATAGACTCATAACGATTGAAAAACAATGTTTTGTGTTTGAGTTTGGGTTTGACCAATTCGTAAAAAAAAAAAAAAATAAAAAGCCAAAAAAAACTAATTAAGACATGCGTGTCCATCAACCTTAAACAATAATCTTTGTCAATTTTATTTTTCAGTCTTTATGAATGTCGATACTTGATCTATCTCTTACTGTTACATTCCCGTGCAATGCTGGGCTCCATCAATGGTGAGTACTATGCCAACCTGTTGAGGCAGTTAAGAAAGGCTCTCAAGGACAAACACCCAGGAAAACTGACAAAAAGGGTCTTGTGTCATCAGAACAATGTGTGTGACTGTGGCTCTGATCTGGTTGATCATGCTATTCTCCTTTCAGCCACCTCTGACTATCATCAGTTCCTCAATATGGGAACCAGTATCACAGTGATGATGATGTTCTATCTCCTGTTGATGACTTTTTTGACCAACAGGATGAAAGCTTTGCCAATGATATCCAAGCACTGTAACATTGATTGAAGAAGTGTGTGGACCACAAAGGCACTATGTTGAAAAATAAACCTCATTTGGTCACACATGAAAAAAAAGTTCTGAAAAAAAATCATTAAAAAAAATGTTCACACTTGAAAATGACATTAACCTTTATATATTTTGATTCTTGAAACAAGTCTTTATTTAAACAATCCCTTGTAAACAACAAATGGTTGAATTTTCATAATTGAACTAAAAAAAATTGCAAGTAAATTTTTAAAAAATAACTATTGAATGTAGATCTTTTTCCTTGTCAAATCTGAAAGAAAATAATATTTTGTAAGTACAAACTCTTAACATAAATTATTTTTTGACTTTTATTGGCTTATTGTTGGTATGGCTCAGGATGAACTTTCAGCATGTTCATAGTTGGTATTGCATTGTTTTTTTATTATTAAAATAATATCTTCAAGGATTTTCCTGTATAGCTGCAAAAACAAATTTGCAAACATCACCCCAAATTTAAAGTGTTCATGATATATTGAAAAATAGGGGTATAAAACTGACCCCTCCAAAATATTTCCACAAGATTTTCTCAAATAACAACCTTTTCAATAAAAAATTCATCCATTAATGAAGAAACACTGAAAATTTATCTCAGATAATCACCTGATTTCTGGTAAATTTCTAAAAATTGGAGTAGAGACTTTTGCCTACATTTAGGTCAAGGTTTTTCAAACTGTGGGTCCCAACCCTTCAATGGGTTGTGAGATAAATAAAATGGGTTGCGACAAAAAAGAAATAAATAAAAAAATAAGCAAGAGCAAAGTGCAGAATATACACAACTCTAAATGCTACATAGCACTCATAATTTATTGCTAGCTTTCACTGAGGTAAGCTCATATTATATTTTATTATTTTAAATATAATTATATATATATAAGGGGTGTTTCATTAAGATGGATCAAAGCCAGTAGTAAATAAATCTGTTATAGGTGAAAATTTATTTATTTCTCGATTGGATCATGTTATTTAAGTCATGGCAATTATGTGTGAAAAATAATATCACCCAAATGACTGCCAATGCTTCGGTGGCACACCTCCACTCAATGGTCAAAATTTTTGTTGACATCTCTGCATAGTTGCACCTTGATCTCACCAGTATGCCTTATCATCTCATCCTTCAGCTGTTGAATTGTTGTTGGCTTGTTGGCATAGACCTTACTTTTGAGATGACCCCACAGAAAGAAATCTAAAGGCGTCAAGTTGCTTGATAGTGGTGGCCAATTGACTTCACTGTTTTGAGATAGGATGCAACCTGGGAACTTCTCATTCAATAAAGCCATTGTTGCATTGGCTGTGTGGCATGTGGTGCCATCCTGTTGGAACCACAAATCTTTGACATCCATAGCATTCAATTCAAGCTGAAATTGCCAAAGACTTAAGTTGTTAAATCTGAAAGAAAAAAGAAAAAATCATTAGATGCTTAAACTTAATTCACATTTAAAATCATTATTGGAACACTTTTTATATATATAGTCTGTTCTCATTGAGTTTACGTATCTTGTTTGTCAAACTTGTTGTGAACTGAGTGATGTCAGTTCCATCTCACAGAGAGAGATCACACCAAAACTTAGTTTTAAAGGTGTACAGTGCATTTGTCTTCATGGTCAGTGAAAGCTGTTAAGATTATTGAATAATTCAGTTGCATCTGAAGTCAAGGCTAAAAGTGAATTTACTGACTCAATGTTGAAATCAAGTACTGGTACATTCTTCCTGTGGTAGTAAGATGATGTATTGTGTTCATTTGAAGTCTCAAAATTTTCAGTGAATTGGCTGTCGTTTTGGAAAAATATAAGAACAGGCTAGTTTTTTTAAAAGTAATAATTTTATATAGCTAATACAAATATATACATGCAATTCCAATATGTACAGATCACAAGAAATATAAATATACATAATAATATATATTCATATATACATATAAATTGTGGATGCTAAATAAACAAACCTAGTGAACAGAGTTTGTCATTGATTTATTACATGTAGGTATAATGTGTCACAATGCAAAATGGGGTTCTTGCTGTGGTTTGCAGTAAAAAAAAGATTTAGTCAATACCTAGTTAAAATAAATTCACTAGTAGTTAAAATAGCTTAATTTTTTACTCTTGCATTTCTCTTTCACATTTTCTTTTTATTAGATTTGAGGAAGATATAGAAAAGTTCCACTTCCCAAAATCTGACCAAATATCGGAATTTGTCTTAGAATCACATTTTTGTCAGTCCAAGAACATTTGTGTATCACTTCATATTTTGTTGTAAATGAAAGAGTACCCTCACAACAAACAGGATAATTTGAGATGCTTATCTATCTACAGTGACGTACAGAGGTTTAGTGATATTTGGTGATGCCCAGGGCCAACTCCTTAATTGTATGTCCCTAAGACTCATATAGGGGCATCTATAGGGCCTAGTACTGAGAAATATGAGAAAGGAAGACATTTTAAATATGTAAAAACAGATAAAATATTAAATTAGCACTTTATTCAAATTAAATATAAACTAAATTTTTATTTCACTCTTTGATGCCAAACCAATATGGATGCTTGGGTCTCATTGCACACTCTGCCCACCTTCTGCATGCTACTGTTTATTTATCTCAGTATTTTCATATCTATCTATTTATCTAGATTGGCACAGAATGTTGGTTTTTACATTAAATATAAATAAACACTTTGCGAACTTTGTTTTGGAAGGCTTATTTTTATTTTTTTTATATAAATAAAAACTTATATCCTTGTTGTTGAAGAGACAGAGTTTGTAGCTCATATTACATTGGAACAGTGAGAGACCCCTCCTTCTTTTTAGCAAGCAGCTGTCTTGATTAGTTCTTTGGTGAAGTAGAGTGGAGTGGACCAGCTTGCTCCACTTTCATCACAAAATTGTAGAGAATGACCTTGAGGTCCTATTTTTCTTTGGTTTATATAAAGGTTGGTAAGTGGTCGGGGAGTACAGTGAGTGCAATTGTCCTGTTCATAAATAGTCAAACCTGTCAAATGTATACAACTGCTTTCTAAGATATATGGTTAAAAATCACAAAAAAACTGTACCCAAATACAGAAATCATATCACTTGAGGACTACCAACAGTAGCAACAACTAAAATGTAACTTGAAGAGAAAATAATAATCAAATTGTTAACATTCTACACTACTTCAAACAAAAGGTTAGGAAGGAAACCCCTAACAATACTGGAAATAGCGATAATGGCTACTGGACTTGAGAAACATATTTTCCTGAAAAATTGTTTTAAGAGATTTTATAAATTTCAACTGAAAGCAGTACCAACTGCTCAGTCAATGAATGTCAAATATTTCCTTGTCTGGAAAAAGCTGATATTACCATTAGTGCAAGCAATTTGATTCTCATTTATTCATTTGAAAATGCAGAAAATATTTTTTTTAAATAAAAATATATTTCTTATCCAGCGAAAAACATTTCCTGTTTCTAAAACAAAAGATGATTACACACATGATCTTCCTTAGTGAAAATTGGCAATGATTTAAAATGATGAAAATGTTACCTTTACTAAAAGTTTGCAAAATTCAAGAAATATTGTACTTAATCATTGTATGATGTTATGTATGAGAGTGTGTGAGTGAACAAGTGAGTACAAAATGAAACAAACAAAATTTGAATGAACATTATTTTCCTCATGAAATTAGGCATGTCATTCAGAAAGTCAAATGGGTCATATGCAGCCTGTGTGCCATATGCAGCCTGTGGGCCATATGCAGCCTGTGCGCCATATGCAGCCTGTGGGCCATAATTTGTCCATTTCATTGGTTTAAACAATAAAAGGAAGCAATAAACATTTGGTAAAATAGCAAAACTAAAATGTAAGCTAAATTGTAATAAATGATTGTCAACATAAAATTTGGCAAAAAAAAAATAAATAAAACCTACTTATTAGATTTTTTTCTCTTGCTTATTGTGGCTGGTTCTCTATTCGGCTTTCCTCAGGTTTATTTTATATTTGGTAATAAACAAGTTTTTAAAAAAGAAATTCTTTGTTCACAATTGCCATCACTTTGTGAATAAGATTATAATTTGATGGATGTCCGCTACACCTGAGGAGAGATAATAAAAGGTATACATACTAGAAGAAGCTCTAAGGAATTCAAATCTAACAAAATTGTTTAAAAAATTTTCTTCCTCTATTTTTATGAATGGACCAGTCAATTTAAGTAGAGCTGAAAGTTTTTTTTTTATACAGAACATTTAAAGGTTCTCCTAGTTCTACATTCAAGTGGATCACTAGCAACTTAGAAGGAAATGGACAACACATATTTGTGCTGAAATCTAATGATGACAGCCATTTGTATTTACAATTTTGTTTTGTGTTTGATCTGTAAAAAAGGAAGATTAAAATTAAATCAAAATCAAACAGTCTTAAAATCTCAACTCAATTTTTTAAAACTCAAATACATTAGTTCATAAATCCTTTGCATGTTTAAAAACTATCTTGAGAAATAATTTGCATACAAGTCTATTTTTTCTCATAATTATGAGTCGGTGAAAGCTTTCATCAATAGTGTTATAGGAATTAAATTCTATATATATGTTTCAACCAATAGAATCCATCAGAAGGTTTATTTGATAAACAATATTTACTAGGGCAAATACTGCCAAAATAATTGTGGACATACTTGTAAACCTACCATGTGTTATTTTTGGACCATTTAGAAAATATCAACAACTCTTTCACCACTCCTGCAAATTTGAAAAAAAGATTTTCATGAGCCAGTGTGAAATTATTTTCTAACTAATGAAAGCCTTGTATGCAAAAAGTTCACACCTCTATGCGAAATTAGATTTTGGATATAAAAATAATCATACTGCTTATCAAAGTTCAAAACAATTTCAGAGAACAGTTTCATCTAAATATGCATACACACACATGCACACAATAGAAGAGAAGACAGCCAGCAGCCGCCAACTAAGGCCTTGTTTATGCACACAATGGAAGAGATGATACCAACTAAGCTTTTGTCCATGACCTCACAAACACATTAGGCTGAACGACATAAAGTAACTCTGTCCATGTATTTCATACTGCACTAAGAACACTTAATTACTTGATAAAACAAATTTCGCTGCAAGGAAAATTGAAAGAAATATATAAATAAAGGGATATATAAATGTTATTTCAATTGACATTATGTTTCTACATTTCCTTCAGAAAATATCCTTTTTATGTTTCATTTAAAAGATGTGTTGTTGTTGTTGTTGCTGTTAAATGTTTAGAATCCTGACACTAAGATAGCAACAAAAAATTGGATAGATGGATTCCAACAGTGTAAAGATATCAGCAGACAGGATGCTTCAGAATAACAAAAGGTCAACCATTTTCAGGTGTAGTTTCTTTTTAAATAACTGATCACCAGACCAATGCTACAACTGGTATTTACTTCTTAAGAGTGCTTGTTTACGAAATGCCACAAAGACAACCAGAATTTTTCACCTCCACTGTTCAGCATTGTTGACAACATCTCCTTCAGAAATATTCAAAAGAAACAGTTTTAACAAAAGTAGCAGAACTTTCTTTTATTTCCATGAAATAATCTGAAAAACAAAGATATGAACAGTTTGACAATCATCCTAGTTGTTTCATTTAGATTTTTCAACCCATGCACAAAAAATGATTTGTGCAACCTTTGTATACAATTTAAACATAGGCTCACATTTGTCTAGTGAAAGCATCATTAGTTAGATATATGATTAAAAATTAAAGAAACATGATTCCACCACACAGTGATGACCTCAAGTTGAAATCAAAGGTGTTCTCTCTCACAAAATGTAAACTGTCTCTGTGGATGTTGAAGAAAACAAATGTATGAACCTGACCAATGTTTACCTATAGACTCAAGTATAAACAAAACCAATGTTTATTTACACACTAAAGTATAAACCTGACCCAAGTATGAAAAAAAAAATTCAACTTTGTGTAGCCTAAAAAGTGTAGATATGTCATAAAATCCACTAATTAAGCATTTGAAATGTTTATCCAGGTTCATTCCATATTTCAGTTTGATTCTCTAGAATGCTTTCCATACATTATGTTCGGTCTACAAGCTCCAGCAGTGGCCATTTGTATATATATATATATATATATATATATATATATATATATATATATGTAGGTGTATAAAAAAAGAATCTTTACTTTGTTCAAAACTTGCCTTTTTGAAAATTTATAATTAAAATTTATGCTTTCATCACAACACATACATCAGGATCATTCCAAAAGTAATGCCTCTATTATGTTGGTCCACAATATCAGAGGTTATATGACAGATGAGGTTGAACTTTCCTATCAATAACATATAATGTAATTTTGTTTGTTATAGATTGCAGCCTGGCAAAATAGTGTCTGTCATGAAAGTGCACAGGAAACAGATGTAAATGTACAATGCAACCCTTGCTTAACATTTTCACCAATGATTCCTCCACATTGCATTTCCACTGTTGTTCATATCAGTGTGTATCAAAAGCTGGGAAAGGCTTGCTGCATGTTTACTATGTTATATTATGGTATGGTAGTGAGAGAAAGGAATAACAAGGATTACATTTTGAAGAATGTTTATTGTTGTTATGCTCTACAGAGATGTTGAAGGATAGAATGTCCGTTTTACTGGCCAGTCGTTAAGATGGCAGTCAGGTATAAGGGCAGTGCCCAGAGTTGATCTAATTCTTCTGTGGGGTCGGTGTGAGGTCACTGGATATGGTCAGTGTACATCAGTTGATGGATGTCACAGTGGTAGGCCATTTTCATTGGTTGATAGGCCTGTTCTATGGATCAGGGGTGATGTCTTATTGGCGTGGTTGGTGGGTCTGTTCTGTTGAAGGCGGCAGCAGTGACAGTGGTGGTGGCAGTAGTAGCAGCACTCTGCATGATAGCTGGCGGCTCACTGGGTAACAACTGCCTTTGATCATTCTCAGAGACCTGCTTTTAAGCAGATCTGGCAGTCCCTAGGGGCATCTCTTTTTCCAGCAAGAACTCTTGCAAATGGCCACTGCTGGAGCTCGTAGACCAGACATGATATATGGAGCCTAATGCACAGAAAACAGCTTTTGTTATTTCATTCTCTGTCTTTATGGTGTTCACATCCAGCCAGCAATCAGAATGAACCAGAAAGAGATCTAATTGTGATGGAGTATGACAAGATAACAAGATGAAAAACAAATGACACTTTGAGAAATGAGGATGCAAACCATGACTACAATATTATAAAATAGTCATTTTTTATTCAGGGATTTGCATATGTTTCTTCCAAGTGGGTAGGTAGGTCAGTGACACGTTAGGCAACTTCTGCTATGTCATTCTGACAGTTTACCTTTTCCCTCCTACCATCCACTGCACATCTATGACAAGTAGCTGGCAATATGAATGGATGGCATTGGGACCACATGACAGACAAGTCTGTCCTCCATGAAGGCTGGACCAGAACTGACTCCCTAATCTCAAGCATGATTGTTTATACAGACCAGCAACTGGATACATCCTATTTTCAGTTTTGTTGTTTCTTAGCCTTCAAAAGCCCTCATCCACTTATTTACTTTTCCATTCCCCTTAAAGTGGATACTACTTAGAAAATTTCAAAGAACCCATTCACTGGCTATAAAACAGGAACACTTGGAATCAAGATTAGATCACACCTCCTTCCAATACATATACATTCAAATCATAGTGTCACAGCAGAGATGTATTGTCAAATTCACCTATGTGAAAAATTAACACCCACTGATATTTCGTAACACTTCCTGAAAGTTTACAGAAAACAAACAATGAATGTGAACACAGTTAAGTGATGGGTAATGTGTCTCAGCAGTAGCAACAGTGATGTGTGTGACAAACCATATTCAGAGAGGCCTGCACAGCTGTCAACTCATGAAATGAAAATCATATCAAGCATGTATAGCCAAAGGTAATGACTATCTAGAAAAATAGTGTTTTGTACTGGCTCCATCCAACAGTGTTATTAGGCTCCCTGCATTTGTTATAGTTTCCATGAAAATAAAAAGGAGGTATTATTTTTGGATTATTATATATCAATAATATCTCTATTGCAGGGCCAGTGCAAGGATCTTGTAGGCCCCCAACCAAGTCTATGATACGGTGCCTCCCCACTCCACTACATCTCAATTTTCATTAAGTAGTATTCATATAAAATACAAAGTTTATTGTAACCTAATAATGTACAATAATGGATCATATGCAATATAGATGTCATGAATAATCAAGAGTGGTCTCCCCTTGTTTTGTTACTCTCCTCTTTGAAAAAGCTATTTCTGTTTACTGGGACTATAAAAAAGATGCTATTCTCAGTTGAATAAAGCTTTCTTAAAGCCTACACTTGTGTACTTTTGTCATTACAATAGGAGAACAATTCAACTAGAAAAATTGAAAATAAATATAATGTATCTAAATACAAATCAAAGACATGTCATAATAAATAATTCCATCTTAAATAAATCAACAATGATTTGCACAATTATTAACATCAACTTGAAATTTTTCTTGTTAAAAAGTTGAATAATTTAAGACATTCAACATTATGAATGAAAAATAATGAATAATGTTTTTTTGAGACTTATTCATGTAACTGGACAAAAAAAGCCTGTGAACATTTTTCAACCTTTAATAGTCAGTTGTACTTAGTTTAATTTGTAATGTATCATGGCATACTAATATAGAGTCCCATGTAATGTATATAAATGTCAGTATGTGTAAAAAATAATGTTTTGTAGCTGAAACTTGATCGCTTCAATAGTATAATTGTGATCTCTGTATCTTTTGTAGTTTTCCCGTAAAATAAACAAGAGGTATTATTTTCAAAGAATCTCTTGTGTAACAGGAGAAAGCTATAAAAGAAAGTTTTCTTCTCCCTTTTGTATTTTCCCATGTTATGAGCATTATTATATCCATGATATAATAATACTGTACTTTACAGATGGAATAAAATTGTTGAATAGAAAAAGAATGACAAACATGTTTTGTTCTCAGAGAGACTTTTATCTTACTAAGGCATATATAAAACTATATATACACATGTCCCATGCATAGAATAATATATCAGAAATCACAGCAAAGTAGAATATAAAGAGAAGCAAAAAGCAAGGGTTCTACATATAATATGGATATACACCTGTGTATGGGCACATGGCTGAATGGTTAGAACGTCTGCATTCTGACCATGAGACCCATGTTCGAATCTCACCATGGTTGATTTGTCAGAAAGGAAACCTCCTGATGTTATTGAACTGGAGGGATTGATCCCAGCATATTTCAGGCACTTTCCAAAGTGCCTGAAAACCATACTATGGGTTGACCCAAGTCTTGTGAGTGAAATTGGGTAGACAGAACCT
The DNA here is from genome assembly GCA_903632075.3 of Acanthosepion pharaonis. NCBI lineage: Eukaryota > Metazoa > Mollusca > Cephalopoda > Sepiida > Sepiidae > Acanthosepion > Acanthosepion pharaonis. The sequence continues at coordinate 421,507 of CAHIKZ030003453.1, read as the reverse complement.
TTGGGAGCTGTTGATAGCTGTGCTAGCATGAAGTCACAAGTCATTGTGGCTGATTGGCTTGAGCTTGCTGGCCTTATTCAAATTGTTGATTATGCTAGATAGTTGCAGTATAAACCACAGGTGGGCTCTGTCAGTGTTGAACAAACACAAATATGCCTGAGCAAGCGTCTGCAATAGGGATTGACTAGCTGCCCCAATAGACAGGTATCCTTGAATATGATTGGCCAGCTATACTATACACCTGTCTGGAGAAACCATTTTTAGGACTCTAGATTGAAACAGGCCAGATTCCTCTGTGTCCCTGGAGAGGCCATATACTACAAACAGGAAACAGTAAGTGTTAGGTTTTCCCAAAATGAGGACTATGAGCTGGGGTTTCTTTATCTAGGAAAAATATATTCCTTAACGGAAATGGCACCATGGACTTGCAAGTGGCTGGAGAAACAGATTTAGCCTTGGCCTGGGCCATAGAGGGCCTTGGGCTAAAGAAAGCAACCTTATGGTTTCACTGCAGTAAAAACAAATTGAATATATACACAAAACTTGGACACAAAAACTTTGGCAAACATGGACTTTTGTGTCTGAAAAAAATGGAGTATGAAAAAAGATTTTTTCCCCATGACACCACTTTTATTTGAACACTCCTCAGCAATGTTTATTGTTTTAAAAAGTGGTGATTAGAAATGTGATAAAACCTAAACATGTTGTTGAGACTTTTGTGTCATTTGATTTATCAGAAGGATTTTTTGTTATTATCTTTGATGTGTCTAACCGTGTCCCAAAACAAATATACAAACAAAGAATATTTTAGATTTCAAACAAGGAAAAAACGACATATATAGATCAAAGCAATAAAGCATTTATATACATTTAAACATTTACAAACTGAAAATATAATATTAATGTTCCTAAATTGTAAACATTTGCTGGAATGTTTGATGTCTCTGTGTCGTTATGTTTGCTATTTGGTAATTTTCTTTATCGTTTGGTCAGCATGACTAAAAGTTTGAGTCGGTGAAATGTTACATCTTGAAGGTTGGTAATTTTGTCAGCTACTCTGTTGCTCCGCTTCCACTGAAAGGGGCTGTCTGCCTTTCTTTATATAACACTTGGGTTTTCAAAAGTGGCTCAAGTCGTTTTGGCGCAATTCTTGTTTCAGAAGACGATTGACCAATGGAATTGCTTGGTTCGATTCTTGCCATTTCTATTGGTTGAGGTTTTTCTGTACGTAGGCGTACGATGTGGACTTGCCTTTTTAAGGTTAGAGAAGGTTAGAATACTAGAAGAGTCCACAATGTGATGATAGTGAATTTATACATTTTTTTTTGTTCTTGAGAATTTATAACAAAAATATTAAATATTATTTATTTACAAGAATATTTTATATTTACAACATTCTAAAAACTAATAGAATTTAAACTAATACAATGCAATATTTGTCAATTTATAAAGAAATGAATATGAAAACAAAATTTTGTTCCTAAATTTATAAACATTTACTAAGTTATTAAAATATGTGAACCAACTATAAGGAAATCCTTATGATTTACCATTTTATAAAGTTTGAATCAATTGGCAATTAGTCAAAGTTTTGTCAACCACTCCAACAAGCAATAAATAAATAGGGTAAACAAACATTCTAATAAATAAATAGTGTCTATTGTTTTGTTGGCAATTCACAGGAAGAAATAAAATGTATAAATTCACTTTCATATGTTTAGGTTTTATTCCAATTCTAATCATTGCTTTTGTGGGAAATTTAGCAACTACCCAAATTGAGTCGTGGCAAATGAACAAAGATGAGACAATTGAACATTTTATAAAAAATACTTTATATAAGAAATACATTATACAACAAGAATGAGAATATAGAATTGTTAAAAATACATTCTTTTAGTGGTTAAAATTTGGGTATGAAATCCAAATCCATATATCTGTATAAAATTGATTGAAAACTTATCTGATGCTGTTCATTTTTCTTTCAATAGCTGCTTGTCCTTGCATTATTCAGGTTTGCTCATGGCCAGCATCCCCTATTCTTGGAGTAGGCTAAAACACATCTGTTCCATTTGTGGTTGTCAGGGCCTCTTTACTTTGGCACCTCAATTCTATTTGACACCTAATTTTAGGTCTTATCCATTATTATTAAATAAATAGACACTATTTACATTATTCGGACTATTGTTCTCATCTTTGTCGCCATATTTATTACAATGTTTCAGCCGTTGTACACTCTGGTGTTCTTCAGGTGGTTGGAATATTGAACTGAACTCTTTATTTCACTCACTGTGGTAAACTGTTCTAGTTCCATGTGCCATGTCTAATGGATGCCAGTTATCAGTTATCGTCTGTTAATTCCCCTCTCCAAGTTCTCCACCAACTTAACCAGGTATTGAACTCACACTCTTTGGGTCCTGTCACTGGATCTAAGTGGTTTGACATTCCAACCACCTGAAGAAGGCTGGAGCATACAACGGCCGAAATGTTGTAATAAATATAGATGAGGACAATAGTCTGAATAATGTAAATAGGGTACATAATACCTCATCTCAGAAATATAGACAGATCCTAAATAAATGGACTCAGTTTTCTATCAGCAGGCGTTATCAACCACGGGGAGATAACCTATATTTTTTTATACTTTTTAAAACAATAAACATTGCCGAAGAGTAGCTAAAAATAAATGCGGTTTCATAGGAAAAACTGTCTTTTCGACACTCTGGTTTTTTGTGGGCACGAAGGTCCATGTTTGCCATAACTTTAAACAAATGTAAATTGTAGTTTTAAAAATTTTACCACATTATTGTAAGTTAATTTACTATAACTGTGACTGAGAAATTACTAATCTCGTTGTGCTCAGCTACTGGTGAGGGGAAAAAATGTATTATTTTTATTTTTTATTATCAATATAAATTTTATCCCTGTTATTATACGGTAAACACTGTTTTATTAACCTCAGCACTCAATGTGTGATCAGTTTTACAAAGCAATAACATAACAATAACTCCTATTTCAAGACCAGCAGAATTTTTGCCAAGAAGAAACTGAAAGTGATCAACAGAGAACTATAGTGACAATATCACAATATAGTCAATAATTTAATTATCCGACTTATGATTTCTCGACTGACTTCAACAAAAAATGTTTGCAAACACCGCTCATGATAGTCATCGGGTGAGATAAAAATCGAAAATAAGTCGATTGAACTCTTTAATTTGTTGACGACATATGTATTTGAAATTACAGGCAGAGTGCACACGGTGTGAAAATGGAAATGAGTACGAACGTGTGTGTGTGAAGAAATTGACCTCACGACATAGAAAAATAAATTTAAAATAGAATTGTTGATCTGAGTTCAAATCACAGTTAAGGAAAATACTTCTTAACTTATTTGAACTAATTTAGCTAAAATTAATTATCGCATGAAAAAAGAAGTTCATTACAAATGCAGTATTGTTTTTATTTTTTTAATTAAACAAAAATTACATTCATTCAACTCAAATCAAAACTTCTCCACACTCCTTTGAATTCGAACCAGTTTATGTTATTGTTAAAAGCAAGAATGTTTAATGCAATTTTATTCTGCTAAAAGAAAGACAAAAGCTAAACATATTTCGAATAGCATCAATTTCAACTTTTTTTAGTTTTATTTTTAATAAATATATTTATTAAAAAAAATATTCCGGACTGGAACAAAATTAACTGGTGGTCGTTTTAAGAACCATCACCGGCTTGATCTGTGTGCGTGTATGTTTGCTGTTGTGTGGCAGTTCCGGCCTTGCGCAGCGCAGAGTCAAGCCACGTCATAGAAGTGGGAGGAGTAGTGACAGTAAGAAAAACAAGAGAAGTGGGAGGAATGTTTCTATCAGCAGTGAGAGTCGGCTTTGGCTGTCTGCAGTAAAGCCTAACAACTGGCTTACCCTGAGATTTGCTACTCCTGAAAACCGGTTTACGTTGTGGTATGGTCTCTTCCTGAAAGAAGCAAAATAAAAATACGCTACTCTATCTGTTTTACCTGCGGAATTTTACAATAGACATCGGATTTTCGTTCAGACTGCGAAAAAAGGCAATTTAAAACCTTTAAAAATGGTGCTTATGACGATGATAGCACGGGTAGCTGATGGGTTACCATTAGCTGCATCAGTTCAAGAAGATGAACAGGTTGGTTTCAATTACTTTTTCTTTTCTCTTTTTGGTGCTTTTCATGTATTTCGTAGATCTGCTTTTTTATTCTAAAGGACTTTGCATTAAAAGAAATTCACACATTTTCGGAAATAACTGGCGATATGAAGTCAAACATTATCTGTCTTGCATTTTTTTAAAAGAACATTTAACAATCAGTAACTGAGTAACACTAAAAACATCATATGTTTTTCATAAATAAACTTAGATTTCTGTTTGTTTTTATTCATTTCGAAATTCTGGTTCTAGTCTAGTTTTCAAAAAGTTTTCTCTATTTATATTTTCTACGTTTGATTGTTTTATCAAAAACGGAAAATTTTCAAATAAGTCTAGTTAAAAATCAAATCTTTTCATATGATGATCATATGTTTCACTTTTGTCTAAAAATTTGGTGTGATTTATTTTTTAAACTATGACTTAATTTCTGTTTGGTTTTATTTACAACTTTTTTATTTGTGACATTTTGTTTATAGAGATTCATACTATCTATTTATTAAATTATATTTCTTTTTCGGTTATCGTTAGTGAAAATAAGGGATCAGAGAGAACATTTAAATGACAATATAAATTTTCGTTTAAATTTTTAAACGATATGTCATTTTTTTTTATTTTATACTCTTTTTTTAAATTATATTTTGTTTATTACCAGTGTTTTTTTTTAAATGCATTGTTTAAAAAATGTCTTGACAAAACATGAGATTATGTCTTTTAGTTTTACATTTAATGTTGAACTTTATTTTTAAATGTTAGTTTTATTTTCAAATTCTTTAACAATTAGTTTTTCTCTTTTTAAAATAATAGTTTTCTTTTCTTACAATAACAATATGCTACAATAAATATCCAATCTGAAATACACCAGAATATTTTACTTACTGGAAATAATAAATTTAACCATTTAGCTTTCAATTAGAACTAAAAATTAAATCTTCAAGAATGCTTTTTCATTTTTAATATTTAATTTTAAAACTTAGGTGTCAAAAATTCAGTGGAGGTACCTACATTCATTTAATTTAAAAAATATATTTTTGTTCTTTTGTTGACTTAGAGAGTAAATGATATGAAATTAAAATACATTAAAAAAACAAGTTTAAAAATATATGTATTTTTATTTTAAAATTATTTTTTTCATCGCTCCTATTTTATTTGAAGTTACACATTTTATTTGTTGACTAACCAAGAAAATCAAAAAAGTTTGTTACACTTAATAAAGTTCCTTTAAACTTTTAAAAAGTTATACTTTTTTTTTTTGTTTTTTTTTTTTAAATAAAATCAAAACTAAAAACACTATTTTGTACTTAGTTAAAAAAAAAAATGATGACTCGCTAAAATTTGAACTTTTATTTTTGTGGTTATTTTTCAATTCAAGAAGTTTTTTTTCAAAATAAAAATTTGATTAAAAAATATTTTGATAAAAAAATTATTCATTCCTCGCTACAGGCTGTCTTATACATTTTAAAATTAAATGTTTTTTTTTTCTTAAATGAAGTGACTGTGAATCCTACCAGAGAAAAGCATACTTTTAGTTTTATTTCGTGTTTTAGCAAGAATCAAAAAAAGTAAAACTTGAATAAAAATCTTGTGATAATGACGACTTTGTCGATATTTATTTGCCTACATCAGTTTTAATGTTTTAAAAAAATCATTAAAAAATGTCTTTTTAGCTGTGGTTAAAACAATTTATTTTAAAGTAAACATTTAAAAAAAATTAAAATTACAACAATTTAAACATTTATAATTTTATATCCATTCTAGATTTTTTTTTAGTCATTTTTGTTGTTGATTGATAGATTTGTTTTTATTTTTTTCCTGCGCATCCAAGCTTACATCACCTGGTATTCCTAAAGCGTTTTTTACCCATTGGGTTACTAACCAGGTACGACGTTGCTTAGCTTTGGCGATTGTACGAGAACTAGTGTTTCAACGTCATTAAAAAAAAATAATGTATGTTCAACATTAAAGCTAGCAAAAAAAAAAAAAAATTACAGTAACTAAAAAGTTTATTATCAATAAAATTAAAAAAAAATTTTCAAGTTATATTTAAAAATTTATTACAATGGAATTTTCACTTTTAAAAAAAGTAAAAGATCTCATCTCATTGATCAATTTGTTTAAAAGAGATTTATTATAAAGTTATTTTAAATTTCATTATTTGTTCAAGTTCTAAGACTAAGAGGTTCAGTGACTAAGTAATTCTTGTCATTCTTGGGTTTATAATTATAAAATAATGAAATATTTTATATTATAATAAATCAAAATGACAATAGTTTTGTAAATAAATGTGTTCATCTGTGATGTTAACTTCTCTGCCTACATCTTTGTCTGTCCATATCTATATCTGCATCAGTTTGTTCATCTTGCTGTCTCTCTTGCTCAGTCTCTTCACCTGTCACTTTCTCTGTCTGTCCAACCTATTCTCCCCCTTTTTCTGTCAGCCCCTTCATTTAATCTATCTCTCTCTCTCAGCCAGTTCATCCATCTCTCTCTCTCTCAGCCATCCATCCATCTCTCTCTCTCAGCCAGTTCATCCATCTCTCTCTCTCTCAGCCAGTTCATCCATCTCTCTCTCTCTCAGCCAGTTCATCCATCTCTCTCTCTCTCAGCCAGTTCATCCATCTCTCTCTCTCTCAGCCAGTTCATCCATCTCTCTCTCTCTCAGCCAGTTCATCCATCTCTCTCTCTCTCAGCCAGTTCATCCATCTCTCTCTCAGCCAGTTCATCCATCTCTCTCTCTCAGCCAGTTCATCCATCTCTCTCTCTCAGCCAGTTCATCCATCTCTCTCTCTCAGCCAGTTCATCCATCTCTCTCTCTCAGCCAGTTCATCCATCTCTCTCTCAGCCAGTTCATCCATCTCTCTCTCTCAGCCAGTTCATCCATCTCTCTCAGCCAGTTCATCCATCTCTCTCTCTCAGCCAGTTCATCCATCTCTCTCTCTCTCAGCAGTTCATCCATCTCTCTCTCTCTCAGCCAGTTCATCCATCCATCTCTCTCTCTCTCTCTCAGCCGGCCAGTTCACCCATCTCTCTCTTTCTCTCTCTCAGCCGGCCAGTTCACCCATCTCTCTCTCTCTGTCGGCCAGTTCATCCATCTCTCTCTCTCTGTCGGCCAGTTCATCCATCTCTCTCTCTCTCTCTTAGCCAGTTCATCCATCCATCTCTCTCTCTCTCTCAGCTAGTTCATCCATCTCTCTCTCTCAGCCAGTTCATCCATCTCTCTCTCTCTCTCAGCCAGTTCATCCATCCATCTCTCTTGCTCTCTAAATGTTCACCTCTCTCTATCCTCCTCTCATATATTTTTTTAAAGTCTGGCAGTTGTAATTTTACCTCAAAATAATTTTTCAGCTGTGTCAGCTAAAAAAAAAAAATATTGACTGTTTTCGTCTACGTGTAAAAGAAAAAAAAATTTGGTGGTATTATTTTACCACTTATCATATTACTAATATTTTAGCAAGTTTTTCCAAAATTCAAAATTCACGTAAATATTTTAAAAAAAATAACTAAATATGCTGTTACGGAATCACTTTAAAACTTTCTACTACATTTTACATATTTGGAGTAATTGTCTTGCTGTAAATTTTACTAATGCAGGAAAAAATGTTTTGTGATGTGAAGTCCATTATTTAATTCAAAATCCAGCCATACTATTTGGTTGGTTGACTTTAATGTAAATATTAAAAACAACCAACTAGTTTTATTTTAACAATTGAGTCTATAAGTCTTTTTTTGTCATTTAGCTCTACCTAAAAACAGGTAGCATATTGTCAATGACTATGAACCAAATTTTTTTTTTTATTTAATTTCATATTTTGAATTCATTCAGATCTTTTCCTTAGAATTTGTGGTTTTAAAAATAAATAAAAAGTTTTTCTAATATGGTGGTTAGGAGATGGTTATCAGTTATGAATGTATTGTTTATCTTAAAACAATGTTCATTCCTACTATATATTAATATAAGTGATTTGGGCATATATTGGCCTTAAAATAAAATGCATGGTGTGTTGATAAATACAAAATAATTCATTATATTATACAATATAATAATACAGAAGGATAAGGTGAAAGTTCAAGTGTAAAAGTCCTGGCATATATGATAGTGATAGAGAGACAGAGAAAGAAACCAAGAGGAATTAAATGTAAATATATATGTATCCAAATGTAGTAGCTGCCATTTGACAATGTGATGAAGGAAGGTATGTTTGTTCTCAATGTAGCAAGGGCGGTTTAGCTGTCTCAGTCATCAGCTAATTGTGCAAATCTCATATTTCATCTCTGCGTATGTTACGATGACTGCAGCATTGGAGAATGGACAAAATTACTTTATTGGCTCTGATTTTGGTTGATTTTCCATCTGTTTATATGCACATCTATAGATGTGCTTTGAAAAAGCAGCTCACGTCTTATTGGTTTGCAGTCTTATATCCTAGTTGTGAAAGCTTTTTGATTAATTGGTCAAATTATCTAATTTAATGATGGTGAAATTTTGGTCTCTTTGTTTTTATTTGTTTATTTCTTTTCATACATCTTGCTTGGGAAAGCTTCCTGATTGGTTTATTGAACTATGGCTTTGTTTGCTTGGCGCTTTTTATTATCCATCTATTTTTAGAGATGGAGAAATTTTAGTCTTTTTATTATTTATTTCTATTTATTTATTTCTCTGAAATGACACTAACAGAAAGAAATATAGGTTCATTACTTCATCCAACCTTCTTCCTTATAAGTAAAAAAAAAAAAAAAATGTAATCTGAAAATTCCTTGACATCACAAAGGAAAATATTTCTTTATATTTGTTGTATTTTAGCACAAAGCAACAAGCATTTTAATCTTATGAGAAAAAGTAACCAAAAGATTAATTGTTAAATAGACAAGACATAATCATAAAAATGAGCATGGAATTAAATAATTTATTGTCATCGACAGACTCCTGTGAAGAAAAGCTTAAAAAAATGTAAAAGAATGAGTCATGTAAGTTACCTATTTTTATTAATATGGTACAGAATGATGCGTAGCTGGTTACTTACATGTCATTGCTAGTAAGGTCAACTGTCACTGGATTATTCCATTATCATGACCTTTTGTCAGCCTAAGGTAAGCTGATTGAAACTCTAAGATTGCCTGCTATAAGAGTGTTAGTATTCATCATAATTTTTTTCAGTTAATGCATTTTGTGCCACCGTGGTCACCATGCCTCTCCATTTCGCAATTGTGGTTCATGGTGGCACTCAAGACAGAATAGTGTAATGGCTTGCCAGTTTCTTTTGAGGATGTTGAGGATACCTCTCCCTTCCTCTCAGAAGTTAGAGAGGCAGACCTACTAGAGAGAAGGCAGTTTGAATTCATTTTTTCCTAATCCTAGACTGGTTGCCAACCAAGGCTATAAGGTCCAGTCTGTTCTGCTATTTTTCCCATACTTGGGGGAAGAGATGGATTCATACCTTTCCCAAGAGTATTAGAATGTAAGTGAATTCAATGAGCCCAACTGGAATTTGAACTTGTCTCTCTGATTCCTATATCCGAGCCACTATTCATTACTCCCTCCCCAGTGCCTCCATGTGCTAGAATTACAAGCTATTAAAAGTGAGTTTATTTATAAACTCAAATATTGTGTTTATTTATTAATCTTACCTAAATACACAATACAAAGCTGAATTTGGGGAAATTGGTGATTAGAAGAGTTAGTTTTGTATGTGTCTAAGTCGATAGAGCAATGTCCTGAGGAGTGTTTACCTGCTTCTTGGCGCATATGTATATTACTTCAAATGTTATTTTTTAATAGATACCCATATTTGAATAAATATTCCATTTTATTTTAAATAATATTTAATTTACTGGCCTTCACACGAGAAAACTTATTAAAGAAAATCTACATACACTGACACTGTGTTCCCCTTTGCAGGAGAAACTGCTATCTGATCTGGCATGCTTTAACGACTCAGATGCAAAGAGCTTCCAGTCTCCAGGTGTCATGGTTTTAAATGGGAATATTGATGTTGGGATAAAATTGATATTTAAAGTAATCTTTTCATATCATTAATGGTCTATTTTTAATATTATTTTAATATTGAGCACTGTATATAAAAATATCTGCTGTTTCTATATATATATATATATATATATATAATATGCAATCTCAGAAGATTGCATTGAAGCATGAAATTGACATTCACTATATATAGAGTTTAGACCTTGGCAACACAGCAAAATGCTGAAGTGCCCTTAAAAAACAAGCCACATCCACAGCAATTTTTGCCTTCAACTTGTTTCTTTTTCTTTTTTTTAAATTAAGTATGAAAAATATTACCATTTTTCAAATAAGGTGGTAGTGGGGATTTTCCAAGAAAAAATTTGGCTAGAACCCTATGCAGGTATATTTTCAAAAAAAAAGGGGTAGATGAAAGAAATTTCAACAAATGTTACAAGTTTTTTTCATTTATGTCATTTTAAAACAGCAATACTTAAATAGATTGGTCCCCTCAAAAAGGAAAGAGAACTACGTCAAAATGTTAGGGATCAGTTTGATGTATTCATATTGTAGTCAGGAATCCCCACCATCTAAAATAATAGAAAATTATTATTATTTTTTTTTTTTTTTTGATTCTGACAAATTGCCTGAGTAGAGAAGTTCCTCTGAATGCTAAGCAACAAAAATTACTTGTGAAAATATTTTTATTGATAAGAAATTACTAATTAATATTCATGTCGGAAAGTAAAGGATTATTTTGACATTTACTGTATGTATGTTCTTTTTTTTTTTTTTTTTTGTTTCAATGGCTATTTTGATTTTATGCTGAAAAAGCTTTATATTTTTATACAGTAATTCAACAATCTCGTCCTTTCCATAACATATTCTAAAGAAGCTAGTAATGTTTGATACCTTTTTTGAAAATGTTCCACTTCAATGTATAGTAATTACAGTCATAATAATCTGGTATTTGTCAATAAAAATATTTGATTTTAAAGCTTTTTGTTTATTTTTATCAATTTTTTAAAGATTTTACATTTTTTTTTCAAATAACAAACATAAATTTTGCAAATTCTGAAAAAAATTGCTGTAGTGCTTTTAGTCATTGCCACAGTGCCCTCATTTCTAAGGGGTCCACCAAGCCTATTTTTGCCTGCCCCCTATCTTGAGGCTAGTCTCATCCCTATATGTGTGTGTTGCTTTAAAAAGGATAGAAAATATCTATATACTTTTGACTGGTTTTCTCTGCTTTATTTCAAGTAGAAAATTGTAAAGAAAAACAAAACTCTGTAGTTATTTTTTTTACAAAGAAAGAAGATTGAATATCACCACTATGGCATTTGAATTGTTGGCATTAAAAGAAAGAAATCCACAATTTATAAATTTTTTTTTTCACTTGAGATGCTTCATGTTAAAATGACATTAAACTGTTGTCATATTTGCCAGTGAGTCTAAATCCTTTTTCATTGTCACATCTGAAACCCATGTTCATTTCAAATTTAAATTGACAACAAAACAAATCCCACCCAAGCTATTTTGGGACTTTGAGTATTTAATTTTGGCAAATTACTTTACAAGTTTCTATCCAAAATAAAACTAGGGAATTCCAAAAGGCTCAATAGATATTATCTGTCTATTCCATAAAATATTTAATTAAAAATGTATGTTATGTTAAAAAGTAGAATGTTTAAATGAAGGATTGCAGCTTAAGTGTCCTACAGATATTTATTTTAAGTTTTATTAATTTTTTTTTTTTTTTCAAATCAACCACAGTGTTTCTAAGTAGCAATGTTTCTATGGTAACAATCTTTTGTATAGATTTGTTTTTTTTCAGTTGAGTGTTTGCACAGAACAAAGTGTTGACAACAGAATATAAAATAATTTTAAACATCCAACTGGTTTTCATAAATTCCATCTAACATACTTTGGATGTTTCATATCATTCATTTTATATATATATATATATTTTTGTGTGTGTGTTCAAACCCCCACTGAGAGAAGATAAAATTGCAACATCTTGAAGGACATTTTGGCTTAAATGTTTAAGTAATGTATGTGCATGTTAGCTGATAATAGGTAATCCATTGAAATTTTCAGTCTTTGCTCCTACTTGGTAGAAATAGTCATGGTAGTGCACCATCTGTGTTCAAGCTGGAGACAGGGTGAGAGTAAGGGGAAGAGGGGTGAGTTAATTCCCGTTGGCAAAATGGCAGTTTGGAAAAGGTAGATATACACAGGTGGTACTGCTAAGTTAGTTGCATGGGAATAGTTATAAGATTATTAGTGGCCAATCATTCAGCTGGCCTCATGTATCTATCTCTGTCTCTATTTCTCATATATATATATATATATATATATATATATATATATATATAATGTGTATGTATGTGTGTGTCATCCAGAGAGAAAAGAGAAGCTGCCATTTTGGAGTTAAGGTGACCTGTGTGAAAAAGGTGAATCCACCAGGAATTTATTAAACAGGGCAGAAGGGAAGGATAGACTAACTAGATGAGAGAAAGGCAGAAATGGATGAGCTGAGTGAGAGGGAAACAAAAAGATGGGTAAACTGAGCAACAGAAAGATTGGTGAACTGAGTGTGATGGGGGGGGGGAAGAAATAGGCAAACAGTGAGATAAGTTCAGTATGGTGAAAGAATCCAATACAAGCAGGTGTTATGCTAATGGAGATGACTACATGCTCCTTTTGTTTAATTAAAGCCATTTACAAAGTCAGTTCATTAGTTTTCAAGAGGCTAGATGGTTATTTTGAAGAATTGCTTTACATGGACTTGACATCCGTGGTGCTTCAATGTTGGGAACAGTAGTTAAATTGAATATTTCTACACCTGTAGACCAGGTTTTGGACAGTCATACAATACAAATGTTACCCCCCACCACCACCAACACATGAGTGTCAACACAGACTGTTAAGAATCATTTACTTATGACATACCTGTCTCTGGTTAGATTTCCAATTATGTCACAATAATAACATGCAAATCTCTTGTGGTGTCATGAGAGGTTCATCTGGAATATCAAATGACATACTAGTATTCAGTAAGAAGAGTAGGTTTTGTCTTCATGCAAATGATAATTTGCTGCATGTGTGTTGCAAACATGGAGAGTGACACCTTTTTGGTGCATGTTCATTCATGGTACATGAGATCTTACAATTCTTGATTGTCTTTGGTGTAGGTTGAATAATGCCATTTATCAGCAGAACATTGTTCAACCCATTCTGCTGCTATTCCTGCAATGGGAAAACCTGTTGTTCCAGCAGAATAATGCCACCCACATGATACCTGTACTACACAGTATTCTCTGCATGATCTTCAACTACTTTACTGGTCAACATCATAATCATACCTGTCCTTATTGAATATATATGGGACAGTACCGGACTCATTCAGATCATCCACCTGTAACTTTTGCCATGTGAAAGAGAAAAGAGCATGGAATAATGTACTGCTGGATAGTATACATGATTTGGATAATTGGATATATGTACAAGGAGGATGTACAGTGTTTTAATATGATGATGCAACTCGCACTTTGAAACTTGTGCAATGATCATTTACTGTAATCCAGCTTCATTAATTGTTCAGTTAATCTTTAGTATGTTGTAAGAGGTCTGCAGGGTATTTATGTCAGTTTTGTGATAAAATTTGCAGATCTGTCATCAGGCTGATGTGGCACATGAGTATCCAAGGAGAAAGTAACTTTCAAAATTCTTCAAAAGCAATTCATGTGTCATACATGTAAAAAGTTATGTGTGTGCAAAGCTGTCTTGCAAAGTCATTTGTGGGCCTATGGCCATTCAGTCAGCTCAGCATTAAAGAGATGGCCTTCTTCTGTAAAGAAGTGGCAGCTTACTCCCTGGAGTGAATGGACAAGTCCGCCTATCAAACTCTTGGAGTCAGGATGCTGAAGGTAACCCCAATTAGCTAAGTGACAAACTTTTATTCACATTAATCTTATATTCCCAGTTGTATGGATATGAGTTTGTGACCCTGGGTTTCATTCTTTTGCTATCATCAGAGTTTGTCTGATGATCCCAAAAGCATGAAACCCAGGGTTACATACTCATATCCATATAACTGAATATGTTAGCTCTATCACTGATATTGATTGCTTTCCACTAAGTACTGCACGAAATAATATATAGTTAAATATAACAGACAATGAGTATCTATTATGTTTGATCATGAGCCATTCTAAGCTTCATATAGTGGTTTTAGTTTCGGGAGTTAAAGTGAAAATAACAGAGACATCCGGAAGAGGCATGGCATGTGGAACTAGAACAATCTACCTCAGTGAACACATTAAATTCCAATCACCTGAAGAAGTCTAGAGTGTACAATGGACAAAATATTGTGAATATAGCAATGAAGATGAGGATAACAGTTTGAATAAAGTAAATAATCATAATACCTCATTTCAGGGATATAAACAGATATCATTTGTGTGTGTTGAATTAAATTTTAGCTAACTTATATCATTAGGGGCATTCACTATTATAATTAAGAAGACACAAGTTAAGGATAGTGGATTTCCTATATAGAGAAGTAGTAAATTTATGTGTGCTGGAATCAATAAGTACATCAAGGAATGGAATTTTATTATTAACTAGCAGTAGAGCCCAGCGTTGCCCGGGGATGTAACAGTAAGAGATAGATCAAGTATCGACCATCATAAAGACTGAAAAATAAAATTGACAAAGATTATTGTTTAAGGTTGACGGACATGCATGTCTTAATTAGTTTTATTTTTTATTTTTTTTTACGAATTGGTCAAACCCAAACTCAAACAAGAACATTGTTTTCAATCGTTATGAGTCTACTGATTGAATAGAATTTTATTATAAACAATTGTCTTGTAAATGGAATTTTTAAAGCATTCTGAATGTAAAAATAAAGAAAAAAAGTGTGCAAGACAATAAGAAACACTACCTGCCAAAAAAAGTGAAGTTTTGTTGAAATCGGTTGAAAAATGTAGGAAATTTGATCCCATATATAAATGAACACACACACACACACACACACACACACACACACACACACACACACAACCTGGGTTTTATAATAAGTGTAACTTGATAACTTGATATTAATAAGTATAACTCGATATGAGTTGTCCCCCTTTCATTAGTGCCTCTTAATCGTGTTTTCAAATTGATTTCATGCAAAAACAATTGTTTTTCCAATTTTTGGCGCTGTCAGAACCACCGCAAGGTAATTTTACATAGTCCTGTGAAGTTTTGTTGAAATCGGTTGAAAAATGTAGGAAATCCAATCCAATATATAAACGTACAGACACACACACACACAATCTGCATTTTATAATAAGTAAGATATTGAGTTCTAGTGTAAATTTGAGGATGGAGTGACTTTCAAATTTGTTTAATTTGATCAATATCTTTAGCTAAAACGAAAATGTCATTTATGTATCTTACATATATAGGGGGTTTATTAGTGTCATTAAGTATTTTATTTTCTAAATGTGCCATATAATAATTAGAAGAAGAAAAAAAATATATATATATATATATATATATATATATATATATGACATAATGTTATTGATCTGGAAAAGTAAATTCCTGTATATAACACCTTTGGAAAGTGCCTGTAAACTACACATTGGGTTGACCCAAGCATTGTGAGTGAAATTGAGTAGATAGAGCTGTTCAGAAGTATGTTGGTAGTTTGCTAGCATGAAGTTACAAGTCACTGTGACAGGGTTTGAATGAATTGATGTTGTTCAAATTGCTGATCACACCAGATTATACACTCTCTCCCAGAAACTGTAACTAGTGTCTACTCAGAATATTTGCAGTATAACCCACAGATAGGCCCTGTGGTAGATTATCTAGCTGCCCTAGGAGACAAGAATACATTTTATATATAATATATATATATATATATTTATATATATAATATATATATATATATATATATAAAATGGCCAGCTATTAAAATTTCGCTTGAGGATGGAACGGAGCCCATTTTACTTTCAACTCAACTCAATTTAATTTAAAGGATTATATTGAAGTTTTCGGCTCTAGATTTGAAACATGAGACCTCTTATGTAGCGATTTGGAATCATATTATTATATTTATGCTCTACTTTTGTATCGAGCACTATTTTTTAAAAATAACTAAAATACTAAGGGACTTTGGATTATTTACCTAACCAGTTCCTTCCTATTTTCTATATATTTTCACACATATATATATATATATATATGCACACACACAAGGAAGTCAAAATAATTTTTGACTTTTGTTTTTTCAATTTTGATTCCCTTCAAGAAGTAGGTTTTGGGTTGATTGTGAAACAATTTATGCAACGCTTCCTGTACATCTTTATTGACAATCTCATAAAGCATCTTTGAGCAGTCCAAAGAGATGATGGCCAGAAGGTGCGAGATCTGGGCTGTACACAGGGTGTCTAGGACCTCAAAACCCAATTAGTTAATGGTTTCAGTAGTTTAGCCAGCTGTATGTGGGCATGCAATGTCATACAACAATAAAACTTTGGTGTTTGGTGTGAATTGCTAGCTTCAGATTGTTGGCCAGCAAAGCACTGTATCTTGCACTGTTGATCATATACCTCTTTTCCATGAAGTCTTCCTTATAGATCCTGTTGAGTCACTAAAAATTGGAAGATTGCATCTTTAATTTCTTTGGCACTGGAAAGCCAGGATGTTTCCACTCCATACACTGTCTTTTGAATTCTGGTTCATGTGATGGACACATGCTTCATCCTCTGTGACTATTCTGCTTAAAAAAGTTTTTGCCTTTATTGTTGTAGTGATGAAGTAAACATTGGCAAACATCAACACGTGTGTGTATAAGATCAACAATAGCTGACATTAAAAAAACTATACTTGATGTAACATATCATAAGATACAGATCAAGATATAAATGATAATAAAAGGTATTTAACTTGACCTTTCAGCTACCTTTGTGTCTTCATGTTTCGTATGGAAGGAAGTGAGCTTTGCCAAACATAATGTTCAGGTGGTCAAGTAGGATAGTAAAAAAAATTTTTTAATGCTAATAGATGTCAAAAAAATTTTTTTTTTTTTTTTCTTCTTCCTAACTACCAAGATTGTGTTTGGTGGAGCTCACTTTTTTGCATATGAAACTTGAAGTTACAAAAACAGTTGAAAGGTCATTAAATACCTTTTTATTCTATTTTATATATCTAGTGAGGCAAAATTCACACACCATAGGGGTTAATGGATAGGTCAAAGAGGCTCTGTTGAGTGGCCACCGAAGTCACCAGACATTACACTCTTGAATTTTTTTTTCTTCGGGGGCATTTGGAATCAGTAGTTTATCAGATGCACCTAAGAAATATTGAGGAACTTAAAGAACAAATTAAATGCAGTAAAATGATGTGTTAATGAATCTTGCAGGTACAGAATAGAAATGTATTTTGAAAAAGGAGAACATTTTGAACATATAACAATTATCAGGTCATCCCATAAGTTCTGTCTAAATTTTAACTTTTTGTTAAAATGAACGAAATTTAAAGAGTATTTTATAATGTCTAATGGAGCTGAACATTATTTTTATGTTTAGATGCATTTAAACTGATCAAATTTTATTTCAGAGAACAATAAAATTTGTTTGATTAAAACCCTGCTAACATAGAAGTACTCAAGAATCATTTGAGGCACATAATGCTTTATGAGTTCAAGAAAGGAAGCGGCTAGAAACATTCACTCAGTTTATGGAGAGGAATGTGTGAATGAAAGAACTTGCAGAAGATGGTTTGCAAAATTCACAGGTGGAGATTTCACCCTTGAAGATGAAGATCAAACCGGACGTCCAGTTGAGTTTGATGAAAAGCTTCTTGAAGCAGCCCTTGAAGAAAATCCTGCTTTATCAGTTGAGGAATTGGCAGTGGTTCTCACTTCAAACCATACAACTGTTCATCGTCATCTTCAACAACTTGGAAAAGTTCCTAAACTTGGAAAATGGGTGCCTCATGAATTGTCTGAAAACAACCTCAAATCCCGAGTTGACATCTGCTTTTCTCTCCATTCTTGCCAACTTGTTTCACCTTTTTGGGATAGACTTGTGACTGGCGATGAAAAATGGATCTTTTATCAAAATGTTAAGCATCGTAGACAGTGGCTTGATAAAGGGGAAGGACCCCAGCCGAGAAGGGAACTTCATGGGCAAAAGGTTCTTCTTTCAATCTGGTGGGATCGCCAAGGAATAATCCACTTTGAATTCTTACCACCTAATGCAACAATTAATGCTCAAATATACTGTCAGCAATTAGAGCATTTGAACCAAGCTTTGAGGAAAAAAAGATCTGCTCTAGTGAATCAAAAAGAGGTGATGTTTCATCAAGGACAATGTGCGACCAGACCACACACAGCAAGAATCACGTCACAAAAGATTGAAGAACTTGGTTGGGAGAAAATTCCTCATCCACCTTATTCTCCCAATCTTGCTCCTTCAGACTACTATTTGTTTCATAGCTTACAGAATCATTTGGAAGAAACAGCTTTTGTAACACAGGAAGAGGTTAAAACTGACATTTGTGAGTTCTTCGAATCAAAGCCAAAAGAATTTTACAGTAATGGAATTAGTAATCTTGTTAATAGATGGAAGGAAGTCATAGATAATCAGGGAAAATACATTGTTGATTGAATCTGTAATTAAATGTAACATTTGGTCACTTGTTTTCTTTATTCAAAATTCAGACAGAACTTATGGGATGACCTGATAAATAACTAGTAAAATTTTCATGTGTAATTATACTTTTAATAAATTATCCTTATGATGCGTGACTTTTGCCTCAACTTACCCAGCGGTGGTTCTGACAGTGCCAAAAATTGGAAAAACACAATTGTTTTTGCACGAAATCAATTTGAAAGCACGGTTAAGGGTATCGCACCCAGCCGGAAGTTACTGCCGGCTACTCAAACATCTGAAAGCCGTTAACTTCTGGTGACTCGGCGTGTTTTTTTTTTTTTTAGAGAACGATACACAAAAAGTAAACAAATGAAACCTAAACATACACAAGTCCTCCTAACTAAAAATAATAACCTGAAACTACTTTAAATTCACATGGTGTCCAAATGAAACCCATGTGTATAATCAAAATGTGGAAGTTAATTTTTAGTCATCAACCAAAAGATATTGCCAACCAGCTACGATGCTAATAGCAGCTGAGATAAACACAGCTGATTTCTTCCACCAAGCAATTTGGCTTTGGGGTATGGCTCCTGGGCCAACAGTCTCTCTGTTTTCGAGCGGAGAGAAACCTGGACGAGGCTCCGCCAAAGGACAGTCTCTCGTTCGGGGTGGTTGTCTGCCCCTGAACCCATTTATGCAGGTTCAAAGAGGAAATATTTTTGGCTGAGCCTACAGGCTTGGAAATCCCACGTTAAACCCGGCCTTGTGACATATGTAATCCTCGTGGTGGGGTAGCTAAATATCATTTGGCTCCGGGGTAGAGCGACGTGCTCCCCCTCTCACCTTCACCTGGCCAACCCTCGTAAATAAATATACAGAGGAAGAGAAAATAACATGAAAGAAGAAATTATAAAAGAAAACAGAATACAAAAATTGCATTCCTATCTACATTTGATCTTAATTCATATATATACATATATATATATATATATATATATATATATATATATATATATATATAATATAGAACAGATGCAAACTCTGCCTGGAAGAAAAATTAAAATAATTAAGTACAAAAATACAAGCCAGTTATTGAACTAGAATTTATACTTAAATGTCATCATAAAAATATAGTCTTAAAATAGACATTTATTTTGCATCAAACACTGAAAAATATATATTAGGTTTGTAACTATGTAAGTTTGTATATATGTATGTGTGTATCTGTCTATTGTGTATTATTATATATATATATATATATATATATATATATATATATATATATATATATATATATTTTTTTTTTATTAGTATTAAATGATGATGATGTTTAAATGAATACAAGATAGATTGCAATTCTGTGATTTTTTTTATTACTGGTTGAGCAGTTAAAGTTTTATCCATGAAATTTTCCCCTACCTTCCCTTACTGCAATATTTTCAAAAAAATCTAAAGTAGGATCTGTAATGTCATCGGTACTGAATTAGCTTCTTGACTTCAGCCGCTTTCTCAGACATGATGTGGCTTCCCTCTGTCTTTTCTACAAATATTTTCATGGCTACTACACTGATGAGCATTTTTCCCTGGTGCCTTGACTACATGAATTTAAGTGTACTACTAAATTGGCATCTAGGTCCCAACTTTTTACTGTTGAAATAGTTAAATGTAACCGCCCTTCTAACAGTTTCTTTCCTCGCACTTCTCCATATTGGAACTCCATTCCTCTCACTTGCTTCCCTGATAACTACACTCATCAAAAACCTAAATGTAACATCAGTTACCATGTTTTGTTGCGTTGATACCTGTTCTTTTTTCCTTTCTTCAATTCCCCCTACACCCACATTTTTCTCTCATTTTCACTCTCCATAACCCCCTGTGTGATAATGGCACTTCTGACTTGCTCGGGATGAAATGCTTAAAAAAAAACAAAAAAAAACAAAACATTGAATATAAAATAATTAGGGTACTGACAAAAGCATCTAATAAAATAATTAGGGTACTGAAAATAGCATCTACCACAATCAAAGGTAAAGCTCTCCCTACCAACAGCTAAAATAATAAAAAATGCTCTATATATATATATATATATATATATATATATATATATATATATATATATATATATATATATATATATATAGGCGGGGATGTGTGTGTGTGTGTGTAAAAATGCATGGCGCAATTTTCAATGGATTTGCACCAAAATTTACATGCACATGCTCCAAGTTAGTGGGAAGGCCAAGACCGACTTTGCATTTCCCAACTCCCATCAATAGTGGAAATAATCGATTTTTTTTCATGCTTCTACAGCAGTTTTCATGTAGTTTGCGGCCATTTTCTACTGGCCAGCATGAGAGCCAACTGACATGAATGTTAACTAGCATGCAAAAAAAATTGATAGCTGTATTCATCACAAGTGGGGAAAAAATTTAAATCTGCATGGCTGTTTACTCCAATTGGCTCATTCGCTTGCTTAAACTCAACATTGATTCTGATTCTGCAGAACTGGGTTGGGTGTGAAAAAGTATCTGTTGTTAACATTCTTTTTTCATTTGGTTCTTCCAGTTAAGAGTCCTTTTTTTTTTTAAAGCTGATCGTTTTGTGTTCATTTTGTTTAGTTCTTTTTTCGTAACAGGTTTAATGTTTGGTATAGAGCTTAGAAAAAATTCACGTGAGATAGGCAAGAAGTAAGGCATGTAGCAACATCAGCACGGCAAAGGGCACTCCTTTCAAGGCAGGGAAGGGCAAAAACAATTTTAAGTCAAGTGATAGCAATTGCTGTATGAGTCGTACAATTTTTTAATCAAGCACGGGCCACGCTGCTAGTATATTATTATATATATATATATATATATATATATATAAAATATTCTATGTATATGTTGGGTATCTTTTTGTCTGTATTGTCATTTTTTGCTGTATTAGTTATCTTCCTTGTACTGGTAATGATATGTAAAATGTTTTATGACAATGTTAAACTGCTATACATGTTTATGCAACCTGGCAATGAAAAGTCCAAATTTGTGTAAGAGCATAATAAAACAGTCATAATAATTGAAAAAAAAAAAACTTATGTCAACCCACATGTGAAAACCAAATAATATTAAGGCTTACAGCCACCTCACATTGAAACATTGGTTCCTGTATCATCACCAAAGTTAAGAACATCAAACCCAGTCTGTACCAGGTTTGATGTTTTGGTGAATATTGGGTGCTATAAGCATAGATGTGCAGGTGGTATAATGGATAATGGCTCAAAATTGTTAATCAGAGAGTTGAGTTCCAATTCTCATTGTGTTCATTATATTCACTTAAACTCAAATATCCTTGGGAAACGTGTGAGACCACCTTTTCTCCCCATCCCAGCTATGGGTTAATTAGTAATACTTGTATCACTAAACCATTATTATTTTCCCCAAAAATAAAAATATAATATATAATTTAAAAATATTTTCTGGCTTTAAATAACATGCAATGGGTTAAGCCATAGAAAACAAGTTAATCAATCAATCAAATAATGTTAAGGACTTAGGATTTGTTTTTTAATCAGTGTTGTAGCATACCTACAAACAATAATGGGTATGCCTCCATTCCCATAAATACAGTAGTGAATACTGTATGTGTTGGTCTGTGATCTATAGTTGGAGATTCATTGTAGAATTCACTTGACTCACTTCTAGCAATTGACTATTTCTATGCGCCACTGGCAAATCTTATATGTGTTGTTCTTGTCCTAAGTATTATCATTCATTACCAACTTTCATTTGATTATGCTATTCAGTAACCTTCCCCTCAAGTAAGGGAATACTGGCAGTGAAAGAGAATGAGAAGACTTTAGAAGGAACCAGAAACATAATCCCAAATAGGAAACGGGGATAAACCTCTATTCCTGTTGAAAAGACTGGGGAAGAGTGCAAACTGGATGTTAAGTGAACCTATACAATAATTTTTTTATATGGTGTCATTTTTTTGATAGCCTGAGTAAACTAGTTTAGATGAGCTTTTTTTTTTTTTCTTTTCTTTTTTTTTTTTTTTCCCTCTCTCAACAGTCTGGTGACATTTGGACTTTGCTCTTAATATTTGTAAATTACAAACCATACTGACTCAATGTAGCATCATATTCTCAAAGTAATTGATGATTAAGAACATTCAGCCACTTAGTTTTATTTCCGGTGTTGCAAGAATTAAAGAAAAATGTTCTACTGTAAGCCATATTAATGACATGTAATAACAGAATTCTGACTGCTATTTCAAGTACATTTCTTTTCCTTCTGAATTGCATCTGTTGAGAAACTTTAAGCCTTTGGCATTTCTAAATATCTACACTTTCATTTATTAACCTAATATTTCAGTTGTAAATTTGTAGTTAAGCAGGTGGCATAGCAAATGGAAAGTGAAATTTTTGAACTAGGTTCAATTTTTGGCCTAATCATTTCCATTCACTTTTGCACAAATATGGGAGTTATAACTCTGGGTAAATAATTATAAACCCCCTAACATTTATACTTACAAAAATACTTATAGAACATAAACATAAGACGTGGAAACAACAAAACAAGTATTATTTATTATCTGGCTGACAGTGGTTGTTACATAGTGTTAAAGACATGAGACAGTAATACTGAGTAAATTGTATAGTCTTTCTTTTTTTTTTAATAATTTGTGTAGTGAGTGTCCAGATAATTTAGTTGGAGAAAAAAAAGATGTCTGTAGTTTTATGTCAAATTTTAGTTATGAGTGTTAAGAAGGGATAAACATTATCATTGTGGCCTGAAAAGAGAGAGAGCTGAAATTTTCATCACCCCCACCACATGTTGTTTGCTTGTCCGATAATGTGTCACATGTGTGCATATGGTAAAGGAGAAGAGTGGTGTTGATTCTTATTGGTTTAGAAAGTGTGAATTGTATTAATGATAATTATAATTATTTGTGACAGCATAATTAATTTTTATTTATTTTTTTTTAATGGGCACAACACACTAATTCTGGAGGGAAAGGCATGGAATCATCTCTTCTGCTTCCAGCTAAGGGTTCAATGGAAGAGTGGGCTCTTTAGCTTTGGATGGTGACCAGACTTGGAGAAAGACTACACTGAATTCAAAACTGTTGGGGAAGGCAACAATAAATATAGTACAGATGTTACATGACTTTATAAGGAATTCATAGATAATAAAGAAAACAATTTGTAGAGAGCTATGATACACACACACACACACACACACACACACACACACATATAATGATTAATGCAAATAAAACTTGTCACTTAGCTGATTGATGTTATATTCAGCACCTTGACTCCATCTTTTTGTAATCATTTAGCCCACTAGTAATGAGGTTTTGGCAATTGACTGCGGCTTTTCTCATTTTTCGTTATCTTTATACTAAGTTTGATCTAATGACTTTATGTGCTAGTTATTGGTGTTAGGTTGATCACTCCACTCCTTTTATGTGTGCTTGTGGGTATGTGTGTGTAAAACTGAAAGATATATATATATATATATATATATATATATATGTATGGCCACAGAAACATCCCCAAGCTACTAATATGATACCCAGTAAGACGTTTCATGCAGCATTTGTAAAAAAAGTGTGTAGGTCATGCAATGGGCTTGCTTGACACCATGAAATTAAACAGTCATATAATTGGGTTGTTCATAGAAGATTTGCCTGTATGCAATGTGAAATGACTTGAAGGCCATTTAAGACATCCATCTATCAACGACATGAAAATCATCCCTGAAATGTTTATTTGGGAGCTATGAGTCCTGGGAGTGTTCTTACTCAGTCATGAGTTTACTTCCACAACATTCACACACAAACACACACACATGCATGAACGTTATTACTATATGCATTATAGTTAGTGGAAGAATGTATTTGAGCAGACATCTATTTTTTTTAAATATTCTTTTTTTTTCATCTACTGCTTTGGATTTTTCAAGAGTCTTTAATAAAGAAAATGTACTCTTAATAAAAAGATGTTCTTGAAAAAACAAAGCCATTGACAAAATTATATTGTTAAAAAACAGATGTTTACTCAAGATGTGTACCCACTAAATATAACATCTGTATCGTATATGCTCTAGTATAGTGTGAGTTTTTATGATCAGTTTTCTATGCTATGCAGAGCTAATTTTTTTGAAGGGGTTAAAAATCATTTAAGCAACCTCAGTTTCTAGTAAAATAAAGCAAAACATGTGTATAGCAAGTACTTTTTATATAGAATGACCTGAAGTATATACAACTTGTGGGACACCTTGCATTATATAACGGTAATCCTGATAATAAAATTGTCATTGGAAAGGCAATACTTCAGTGATGTAAACACTTGTGAAATGAAGATGAATGCAACTTCATTTATATAAGGTATTTGTTGATTTTAAGTGACTTATATAGTGGATAAGGTTTTTCTTTTTTATCTAGAGACAAAAGGGAAGAAACTAAAGTATGTTGTCTAAATCTTTGTATCAGGTATTTTACAGTAAGTGGTTTTTCTTACCATTTTGGGGTAGCTTAGAATAAAAAAGACCGTTTATTTGCTATAAAATATGTCCAGGATAATGCTCAGTACTACAATTAGACCATTATAGGCCTACTAGTCTTGCTCAGAAGCTGATGTTGCATTATACAACAAAATAATAAACCATGAAGACACACCCAATTTACAGAGACACCTGCTATTCCTCTTGATGACCTGGCCATTTTCAAGAAATATGCTATTTCCAATTCACTGAGGCTCTGTTGAAAGAAGTTGGCTGGCATGACATGACCTTTATTGTTCACAACTCCCAGGACTATAATAAACAAAGTTCTTATACATTACCATAAGTCCCTCTGAGGGGTCTTCACACAGCCACTAATTGTTCCTCTGTTTCCCTTAAACATTTTCAAGAAGGTTGCTATCTTCATCTTCTCTCTATCTAGTTTCCCTCTGACTGAATAATTAGGTTACATTCATTGCCCTGTATAAAGCACTGGACCCACTAGTTTTGCTTGCAATCAGGCAAAGCAATTGTTTCAAAAAATAGCTGGAGATTCCACTGCACCAGCCAGACTGACTATAGAGACAGGACCATACCTATTCCAATGACACCATTGCAGTTTGGTGCCAGGTCTGGTCTGTTATATGTTGCCATTGATTACACCCAAAGTATATAAAAAGAGGTAAAAGGTGTTTATCTACTTATTTCTATGTATGGTGTGTAAGCAATGTCAATCCTGGTCAGTACTTAGGTGGGTGACTGCTTGGATATATGGGTGGTGTAATGGATAATTGCTCAGAATTGTTAATTGGAGAGCAGAGTTCCATTTTCAGTTGGGTTCATTATATTCACTCATGTGCAACTACCTTTGGGAAAAGTTTGAGTTCCCTCTCTTTCCCCCTGTTATGGGTTAATTAGTAAAATTTGTATCACTAAATATTTATGTAAAAAAAAATTATTACAATCTAAAAATATTTTCTGGCTTTAAATAACCTGCAAATTGTTGATAAGCTGTAGAAAATGAATGGATCAATCAATGAATAAAGATTAATTTCATATATGCTGTCATTTTTTTTTTATTGCATGGGTAAATTAGTTTTGATACACACAATTATTTGCAGCCTTTGTCAAAAATGGGTTTTTATTGAATTTCTTGCTAAAATTAGATGTCTATGAAAATGCCCCCGTGTTATAATAATGTGAACAACCAAAGCATAAATTTTGCAAATGGAGGACATCTGTTGATGTTTAATATAATATCAGTCAATAAATTTCAAGCACTATTCAAAATTATTGAGACTTACATGACAGTTTGATTATTGTTTTAGAAATTTAACTTTTGTTTGATGTTCCTCAAACAATGGCATCTACATTGACCAAAAATTATTTATGTAGACATTTATTTTAGTGAGAAATTCAATAAAAAACCCATTTTTGACAAGAGTTGCCAATAGTTGTATGCATGAGTGTATATATTATATATCCAACCACATGCAAAGAAAGTGTCACCATTTTTTATTTCCAAGGAACATCGTTAGATTTAGGGAGCACAATAATACTGTTGAATAGAGCAAGTTTTCAGCTACAAAATATTATTTCTTTCACATAATCACCACCACCATCTACCGTTTTGGGGTGCTCATCATTTCATGGGTGGTTGGTAGCCTGGAACATGGCTTGTAATATGCATTGCTGTCACCACTGTTGAAATGATCACTAAACTGCCTGACTCTGCTCACATCCACTGTTTGATCTCTGTTAACACTCTGCAAGCATCAGTTTCACTCGGTGCAAATTTTTTATATATGGCAAAATTTAATGATACAGCTCAGTTTTCTGTGTATTTTCATATGTGGCACCATTTTACCTGACTGACAACTGGTTCCTATCTATAACAAAGCAAAAAATATGAGTTATTGACAGAAACATTCAATCTCTACTGCTATATTACCAGCATTCACCTCTGTGGACCAACATAATAAAAAAAAAAAGAAGACATGACCTTTTGGAGTGACCTTTGTGACCTCACCCAAAATACTGCACTTCACTCTCGATATATTCTTTTTACTTAATGTCTTCCAAGTGGAGAATGGGCCACAGCTTCACCACACGAGGTGCTGCTGTGGTTTCTGTAGCAAGTATTTTTTTTTTTTTTTTTTTTTTTTATATGGGATTGATTGCCAGTTCAACTAATTTTGAATTCAGTGTTGTCCTTCTAGACTGTTTAATATATCAACCAAAACTAGTGTGTCCAGTCTGCTCTGTTATTTAACCTCTAGCTGGGACAGGAAGAGATTAATTCATGCCTTTCCTAAAGGCATTTGTGCAAAAGTGTTCTCTGTATTTATCATACAGACTAACCTCAAAATTAATGTTTTTTTTTTTTTTTTTTTTTTTTTTTTTTCAACATTTAAACTGTTTTTATTTTTTAATTTTGATTTGAAGATAACTAAGATCTTTTAATTTATGAATCTGTCTTAAAAGATAAACTAAATTGAGTTCTTACTTTATTGATTTTTTTTAATTTACTTTCTTTTAGTTTTTTTAGAATTTTTGATTTTCTTTATAAGTTTTGATTTATATTTTTTTATTTAAAATTTAAAAAAAAATTTATTCCATAAATGTTTATATTTTGCATTGAAAAATATACAAATGTACACTTATTTTTATTTTTATTTTTTTTGGCAGATACAGTTTTTACTATTTTTTAATTCACTGAATTTCAAAGTAAAATTCAACTTCACTATAAAATAATAGTGTTTCCTGTTTGATTTTTTTTTTTTTTTTTTTTTTTTGTTCTTTCAAGGCTGGAAGAAGTTTAATGGAATACCAGAATCAGGCAAAGCAATTGTTTCAAAAAATAGCTGGAGATTCCACTGCACCAGCCAGACAGACTATAGAGACAGGACCATACCTATTCCAGTAAGTATTCTTCAACATTATCTCAAAGACTGGTGGCTTTTGTCTGGTTATGTATTACATTTATTTTTAAAGAATACCTACAAAAAACCTGAAATAATTGTGAGTGCCCAGTATAAACTTAGAATTTCACAAATTGTTTAAAATATAACTTACTCATATTGACAGCATTTATTTTTTTACTATTATTATTCTACACTTAAAACCAGAAAGAGACAGTCAAAATTTTTAAGATACGAAATGAGGAAACGGCTTGGACCATTCTGAGTATGATGATAAACTACATCTGCGTCCTGGGTAAGACAATAAATTACATCCAACAGCAAGGCCTCTGATCAGGAGGTTTTGAGGAGCATGAAACCACTTCTTAATTGCTGGTGTTCCAAGGTCCACCTGTTAGGGTCCCAGCTATGGACAAATAGTTAACCCCTAAACTGGGGTCAAAACATGTAAAATAGTTTTTAATATCAGCAATACATTTTTTGGAAAAAAAAATGTTAACAGCAATACATTTTTTGGAAAAAAAATGTTAACAGCAATACATTTTTTGGAAAAAAAATATTAC
Organism: Acanthosepion pharaonis; assembly: GCA_903632075.3. Taxonomy (NCBI): domain Eukaryota; kingdom Metazoa; phylum Mollusca; class Cephalopoda; order Sepiida; family Sepiidae; genus Acanthosepion; species Acanthosepion pharaonis. The sequence goes on along the minus strand of CAHIKZ030003453.1, from coordinate 392,737 downwards.
CAACAATACATTTTTTTGGAAAAAAAATATTACCAGCAATTAAAATCTTGTCAGTATTAAATAACCCATTAATGTTGATGTACCATAAAACAAACCAAACCATGGCTTGGAAAATTTGCCCCTTACAAGAAATATTGAAGATGGGTAGAGAGAAACATCAAGTAACCTACTTAATGAGATTTTGTAAATGGATGACAGAGATGGTGAAAAGACAAAACTTACTAAGAACTACAAAGGATAGGAAGTTGTAGAGAGCCATGATTGACCAAGTTCTGAAAGGGGCATGGCACATGAATGAAGTGAAGCTTTGTCAACCATTTCTGAATTTATGAGATTGAGGAGTTATCATTATTTACATTATTTTCATTTAGACTATTGACCTCATCTTTGTCATTATCTCATCATTTCAACTGTTATGTTTTCCAGCCTTCATCAGTTGCATGTTGATCCATTTAACCATCAGAGAATTTTGAACTGAACCCATTATTTAATCCATGGGAGTAGATTGTTCCCATTCTGTTTCAAAATTATGAATTTTGGGTCCTATTTATTTTCATCTTAATTCGTAGTTGTTTTTTTATTGAAACTTTACTCAAGTCATTTATCTGTTGAAATAAGTAAGTAAATTGGAAAAGAGATAAAGATAATTTTTATCTTCATCTTTTTTGTATTGATCACTGTCCTCTATGGCTTTACTCAGGTTTGGTTTGTTTTATGCCATATCAACCTCAATGGGTTATTTAATGCCGACAAAACTTTTTATTGCTGTTAACCCCCAATCTATTTCTGGTAATATTTTCCTTCAAATATGTATCACTGGTTTTATATATATATATATATATATATATATATATATATATATATATATATATATATATATATATATATAATAATAAAAAATGAAAAAAAATTGTTACAAACAATCACTGAATAAGCAGACAGTGCTTCTTTTGAAATTTATAAAATTCTTCTATTAAAAGAATTTTTCAGGAAAATATGTTTCCCAAGTCCTGTCACTGCTCTTTCCATGATTGATAGGAGTTTCCTTTCTAACATTTAGTCTGAAGTAGTATGGAACGTCAATGTCTTGATTATGTCATTTTCTTGTTGAGTTACATGTGCTATCCATTTTTGTTGTTGCTGTTGAAAGTTCTAAAGTGATGTGATTTCAGTTATTTGGTACAGTACTTTGTGATTCTGTAGTGCCAGTCCACAAGATTCAAAGAAGGATGTTCCTCACTAAGATCTACAGGCTTCATTCATTCGGTCATTTTTAACCAATCATCTGAGAAAATAGTTGTATACAGCTGAGAGTTTAGATATTTCTAAATGAATTTGGTGTCATGCATGACATCCATATGAATGTCTCAATCTGATGAGGCTATTTAAGAACGTTACTCAAGTTTGTATGTTTTGGTTTTGTAACAATCTTCGGTGTTGGTTAAAACTGCCGCAAGCACAGTCTATTCTATGTTTAATTTCTTTATTTCCTATACTAAGTTTATCATAACTAATCCATGCTGTAAGATATTTTTGTTTAGTATTTACTAATTCCATATCCTGAATTTTTTTATGACAGATTCAGGGTAGGTGCCATCATTACTTTTGTTCCAATTCCAGATCATAGTTTCTATTTTGGAATTGGTTTATTAAAACTCTATGTGAATTGATTGGCTCTATTTTTCTATCACACAGTTCAATAACTTTTTAGCACCTCCTCATTTTTTTTCTTTCTCTTTTTCAGTTACCTGATAGAACGTAGCGTTTGCTACCTTGTCTTGTGTGAAAAGGCTTTCTCCAAAAGACTTGCTTTTTCATATTTAGAAGAATTACAAGGAGAATTTTCATCGCAGTATGGGAAGAAAATAGAAACTGTATCTAGACCTTATCACTTCATTGCTTTTGGTGAGTAAACTTGAATCTCCCTTCATTTTATTAATCATAATAAAACTACTTATGTTTTATAACGGTTGTTCTATTTACATATAGTAGTTTAGTTTTGTGACTTTGCTAGTGGCAAGATGATCAAATTTCAAATCTAAATTGTTTGTACATTTAAAATGAATTAATATTCAGTTTAAGCAGTCATTTATTTGAACTGGCATTTTATGGTATTGTTACTTCATTTGATGATCAAATTCCACATCTAAATTGTTTATCCATTCAAAATACTACATTTATATTCACTTTAAATACAGGAGTGATAAAAAATGATTTCAAAGATTTCATTTTGGCTTATATACTTTTCCTGTTACACCAGGGTTGCCTCAGACAAGGAAATTAACCCTTGAAATACGTACAGGGTGCGATGGATAAATTATGCAAAAATGGAAATAACACTGACATTTCATTTTAATAGATATATTTACCAAAATGACACAAAAATATCTTGAAATACTAAAGAGTAAATTTAATCACTAAAATCGCCATTGTTTTCAACTACAGCCTCAAGATGACTTTGGAATATTGTGCAACTCTTCTTTCTGGATGGTCTCCTTGTTTAAGTTGGTGAATGCTGCCATAATCTTTGCCTTCAGTTCATCTTTGGTGTTACAAGGAGTTTTGTTGGTCTCTCACTCAACTGCACCCCACACATAATAATCAAGGGGATTGCAATCTGGGGAGTTAGGTTGCCAGATGTAAGGGGTGATGTGGTTGCAGAAATTGACTGACAGACATGACTGCTTTCTCCTGCTTGTGTGGCATTGTGCAGAGTCCTGTTGTCAGACATAGGGTCTTCCAGCAGCCACCCTCTTGAACTGGAGTAGCACTATCTGCTCAAGGCACTTGAATATAGTCCTCCATGTTGAGTCTGAGACCTTGTTGAAGGATGAATGGAGGCATAATGTCGCCATCACTTGTGATCACTCCAAACACCTTCATAATCACTATTAGACTTTTTTTGAATCCTTTGCACTGTCCTCAGATTGACACCAAAACACTCTGAAATATTCATATTAGAGTTTCCACTGCGAATGCCAAGCAGTATAGCATGCCATTTCCAAATTTTTGATGGAGTGAATTGTGTCATGGCACTCTTTTCCTCACAGACAGTACCTAACTGACCCTACTATACTATGCAGTCAAAAAAAAACAAAACAACACACATGTGCAAAATTAAAAATTTAAAATGGCGACAATTTACCCATTGCACCTTGTATGTCCATTTCATTCAAATTGTGTGCATATGTACATTTGTGTGTGCATTTATATATTAATTCAATGAGAAACCTAAAAAATATTTCTACAAAATTTAAAAAAAAAAAAAAAAAAATTCTATTTACATATATTATTTCTAAAAGGTTAAAAGAAATCTTGTAATTATCTGAAGTTGAAAGCTTTCCAAATTTGATTGAAGTCTTGAAATAAGGATGAAAACTAGAATGTCGTAATAGGATTCCAAGAAAGCATTGTTTTCTTTAGCTGTTCATTACATCAGATTTTTTGGAAAGCTTTTTCTCTGAAATTATTTTGCCTTAGAAACAATACCAATCTGATGGATAGATCTTTATTTAAGCAAAATTTTGTCAAAAGTTTTCTGAAATAATTTTGATTTCAGTTTAGTTTGTAATTTAATATTTTTCATTATATTTGCTTGACTTGGCAAGTGTAACAGGTATATGGTTGTGCCAAGTTATACTAAGTTGCTTTGTTATCTCCTCGTTAATATTCAGTTTCAATTCCTTAAGAAACCCTCAAGCTAATTTCTCAAACCTAATTAACTTTGTTAATTAGCTCTTCTTCCATATTTCATTTCAATAATCATTAATTTTAATGAAGCCTTCATTCACCGTTTTCCCCAGTTTTATGTTGTAAAACTGAGCCTTTTTACATTTATCTTCCTTTGGTTTAAAAAAAAAAAAAAAAGCCATCCATATAGTGATTTTTATTTCTTTTGTTGCTTGTTATCTCTGGCTTTTCATGATCTATTGACAATTCTTCAGGCCTCAATGCTGCATCATGGACTGAATAAATGAACAACTTTTTTAGGTTTCTTTTTCTTGCTTTATAGATAGATATTCATGTAGGCAAATACTTGGCCTACATTAATATGTATAAAGTTTACTGCAGGAATACGTCTCATTGGTGCAGTCTAAGTTCTCAGAAAAGAAGAAAGTTACATGAAAGTTAAATTTAGAATAGTGTGTAAGCCATAAAAATGTGATAAGAAAGATTCTTGATAAAGTGATACAAAGTATATAAGAGATGGCTACATTAAATAAATCTTCAAATAAGAGAGGCCAAAGGTGAGTGAAATGGTTTCCAAAGTCACATATCAGTGATGCTATTGGGATAAGATTAAGACGATGAGCTTGGGCTCATGCTTTTAGTATGCTGGTTCTGATGGTAACTAAGGCTAACAGGAAATGACCAAAACAGTGTCTAACCTAAAAATAACTAAACTGAAGAGAAAATAAAACAATACAGATTTGTACTGTGGTAACAGAACAAAAAACAATTAGAAATTTTTTGTTTCAAATTTTTCCTGTCTTATAACAAAAATTGGGTGATTGATTCACCAGATATGGAATATCCTATCGGTAACTCCAGTGGGGTCAATGAAGGATTAATTTTTATGGTTTTCATTTGAGTTCCGCATAAACTTGAGAAAAGTTGGCATTCTTTTTTTAAGCTATCACCTACAGTCCTTTTAATAAACTTATAGCTTGTGGAAACGTTTCTTATGTCACTTATTTCAACCTAGTAATATCTCTTAATTACTTCACTATCTTCTTTTAAATGATCCAAGTAAATGTAATCAATTAGTGCTCTTTATATATATATATATATATATATATATATATATATATATATATATATATATATATATATATATATAGGACTTCTCAATGAGAAACTCTGTGCATTCATCTGGAACTCTAAAGCTTTGTCTGTAAATCAGGCTCATGCTATGCACAAATTTAATTCTAGTCCTATCAACTAATATCTAGCAATTACTCCATGTTTTCTCAGCAGACTGTTCACAGCATCACAAGGAACATTAGCACCTTCATATTGGGCATTCTTTTAAAATAACTGGGACACAATTACATTAAGGCTATAAGAATTTCTCTCTTCTGTCAATTTTCTATTTCCTCTACTTAATATATTTTCAGGGTTATATCTACTGCTTCGGCAGTGGGTAGTCAGACCTATCAACCTCTATTCTTTATCAGGCACCTTTCTTTCTTTATCTCTTACAACTCCTCACAGCTTGTACTTTGAGGCTACTACTTCGTCTCAATTCTCTTTTCTTTTTCTTCCCCCACTTTTCCTCATTTCTATTTGTGAGACCTCATCCTGTCTTAATGACTGGGATGGGTTATTTTCTTCTGACCAATTTTTCTACTCTCTCACTTCCCAACTACCTGTGGTTTATCCATCTTCATAACTTTGATCACTGTCAGTCTGTCTTTCTATCTTTAACCCTCTTAAGTCTCTCATTATTTCAGGTTTTTTCTTTGTGGCAAAATTATTCAGCTGTCATGAATGTTAGATAATTATTACATTATGTAGTTTTTTCCCTTAGCTGACCTCTAAGAAAATAATCCAATATGCCTGTGGCACACCACAAGCCTTAATGTAATCTTTTGACAGTATATCCTATTTGAAGTCATTGTTTGTAAGAAAGATTTCTTTTGTTTACATGAGTAATGTCAATTTCTTGAGTTATTCGTTTTTGTTTCTCATCACTTGAAATGAGTTGACCTTGAATGACAGTGGTATCTTCTCATTCATGGATGAATTGTATAAACAAATAAACAACTCTAGTGTACCAAATAGAAGTGATGGCATAAATTTTCAAATAATATTCTCTATGGCATGATTTTGTTTGTTTATTAACCTTTATCACTGTATTTGACTTCATATACTGTACAAAAAAAAGTTTATCCTGACACTGAAGGTGACTCTGATCCCTGAATAATCATGTGTTTGAATTTCATAGTTGTGCTGTCATATCCTGCTATGGCAACAGAAAACAACTTTGAGTGAAATTAATAATAAGGATACTGCAATTGAGAGGCCTTGAAAAATGCAGTGAAAAGGGAAGTAATATTAGTAATGCAGATTGCTAAAGGTTAAATTTATATAAAATTCCTGGTGACATGTTTGTTTGAACCAGTACACTTATTTTATAAATTGAAAAGTTCCCACCAATGCAACTATTCCAGACAGCACTTGTATTTGGTACAAAATCATAACCATAATCTAGGTGTCATGGTGAGGATCATCTAGAAACTGACTGATTTTCTTGCTGCCAACACAATGTGAGTTTCTGACTCTACCTCTCTTGATGTAATGAATATTTGCTGGATCTTTGAGTACCTGACTTCAGTTCATAATTATTGGCTTCCAGGGTCTATTGAAATCAAAAGGAATTCCCACCAGTATGATTCTTCCATATGGCACTTGTGTTTGGTACAAAAGCTCAACCAGCACTTCTCTAGGTGTCTTGAAGGTGGATCATCAAGAAACTCATTAATTCCTTTATTGCCATTACAAACATTGGGTGAGTTTTTGACTCTACCTCTCTTGATGTAACAAAGATTTTCTGGATCTTTGAGTACCTGACTTCAGTTAATCATCATTCACTTCCAGAGTGAATTGAATCAAAATTCAAACAACACTTATATTTGGTACAAAAGAATACAGTTAAAAAAAAAAAATCTTTTTTTCAGTTTTGAATATTGGCTCATTGATTTTTGAGAGATCTTTATTTGAACTGATCCTCTAATATTAGTCATGATGGGCTTAGTAACTATGGATAGAAAGGCAAAAACAACAAAGAAAATCATTTGCTTGATTATAATTAACCTTTGTCTTTAATGTCTTAACTTCAGAATTTATTTATTTTAAAATATTTTTCAGATACATTTATTACAAAAACTCGAAAGTCTTACATGGATTCCCGAGCACGAAAAAACTTGTCCAACATCAACACAGAATTGCAGGATGTGCAACGGATTATGGTTCAGAATATTGATGATGTTTTACAACGAGGAGAAGCATTAAACAGTGAGTAATTACTTGATCTTTGCTCTCAATCACCGGTTTTAACCATTTTTTTTTTCCCATTATTTACATTCGAACTAAGGTCATCTTTTTTATTACCCCAAATTTTAAGCTGTTGTCCTCTCCAATCTTCAGGTATATATGAATCTGGGTAAACTTAAGGAAATTTAAAACTGAACCCTTTATTTAATTGCTAAGGTTAAATTGTTCTTGTTCTGCTGTCCATGTCTAGGGATATCGTGTTTTATTCTTTTTAATACGGCTTACCCTGTTTCCATTGAGATCTATGGCCACAACACATTGAAACCTCAGTTCCAGTACGATGACTGAAGTTAAGCCACATCAATCTTTATTTGAACTGATTCTCTAACATTAGTCATGACGGGCTTAGTAACTATGGATAGAAAGGCAAAAACAACAACAAAAAAAAATCATTTGCTTGATTATAATTAACCTTTGTCTTTAATGTCTTCAGAATTTATTTATTTTAAAATATTTTTCTGATACATTTATTAATCAAGCCTGGTTGGTACCTAAATGGATGATCACTTGGGAATACCAAGTGCTGTAAGCTTGGATGTACAAGCAGTGTAATAGATAATGGCTCAGAATTGTTAATTGGAGTGCCAAGTTCCAATTCCAGTTGGATTTGTTATGTTCACTTATGTGCAAATACCCTTGGGAAAAGTATGAATCCACTTCTCTTCCACCCAGCTATGAATTTGAATATTCTGCTTTGTCAGTCATTCTCTAAACCAAACACATGGGCAGCAATTTCTTCCTGTTATGAGACCTGTCTCTTTTTCACTACTTCTTACTCTCGATTGTCTGTCCTATAATGTATATAAAAGTTTGTGTGAAATCGACCAACAGAATAGTAAATATATGACAATTTGGAAATTTCACATATTTTGCTGATAAATCAGCATTATCAGAAAAATTCATATTCACTTATATACAAATACCCTTGGGGAAAAGTATGAATCCACTTCTCTTCCTCCCAGCTATGGGTTAATTAATAAGACTTGTATCACTAAACCATTATTACCTCCCATCCCCAATTTTTACAATCTAAAAAATATTTTCTGGATTTAAATAACCTGCAAAGGGTTGATAAACCATAGAAAATGAATTAATCAATCAATCTGTTTCCATTAAGTCTCAATAACCTAACCTAGGGATTGAATTACTATGCCACCAAATTCACTAAACTATTGACACAAAGCTTCTCTTCTCCAGCGCATCTTTTCAGATATTTGTGCAGGCTGGTGCTTCCATGTTGAAATTGTACTGGTAAATGATTCTTGATACTATCAATTAATGACACTTTTGTATCAAATATATTGTTCATCTGTTGGAACTTTCATCTAGTCAGCTGCTGCATGTCACATAAAAATCAATTTAAATTTTTTCTTTTTCCTCACATTTCTGATGAATTTTTTTTTCCAGCTCTGGGTAACAAAGCCAGTAACCTGTCCATACTCTCACAGCAGTATAAAAAAGATGCAACTTATCTGAACCTCCGGTCCACATATGCCAAAGTTGCTGCTGTAGTTATCGTCATAGTTGTCTTCTTTTTGTTCATTCGTTTTTGGTGGTGGTAATATGTGATGTGATTTTTTTTTTTTTTTTTTTTTTTTAAGAAATAAAAACAAAATACCCCCCCTAAACAAATAAAAATAAAAAAAATAAAAAAAATAAACCAAACACATGGACAGCAATTTCTTCCTGTTATGAGACCTGTCTCTTTTTCACTACTTCTTACTCTTTTGATTGTCTGTCCTGTAATGTTTGGGTGAGATCAACCAAAAGAATAGTAAATATATAAGACAATTTGGAAATTTTTACATATTTTGCTGATAAATCAGCATCATCAGTAAAATTCATTTTTTATTTTGACAAAATCCACATTAGCCTAATGTAGATTTTGTTAAAATAAAAAAATATTTGATGATTCAAATTCATTGGTAAAATATGTCAAAATATAAGTTTTCAAAACGGTCTTATATATATATATATATATATATATATATATATATATATATATATATATATATATATATATAGTAGGCCAAAGAAATTTGAAAAAGACGTAATAATGATGATAATATTAATTGCATATAAAAAAAGAGAAGCATGATGATAAAAATGTTAGATTTTTTAAAAAATTTTTTAGCATTTTTCTCATGCTTCTATTTTGTTTATTGTCCTAATAATACGCAATGAATATTATTCTGTCTTCTACAGGCTTCTTTCATCAGCCTACTATACATACATTCTGTAAATAGTATATGTAGGCTAACTTTAATATATATCTCAGGCTGTTCTTTACTTAAGGCCAAGTCATAGTGCAATTCATGGTCAGAACAGGAAACCTATTTATTTTGTTTCATGAAAACGATTTTAAGGTGGATAATTAAGTCAAAGATTAACATATAACATTTCATACTCCCTTGTTAGTATGGTGGAAAGTGATGGATCAGAATCTCTACCAAGATGTATATTAATATCAATAAGACCATAGTAAAGAAAAAATATACAAAGATAAAGAGGATTAAGTTTTTGAGCAAATTATGCTCTTGATCTTTATTTTTAATTTTTTTTAATTTCTGAAGCTGACTACTGCAGCGAACTACCGCAAATCCAAACTAAAACATTTGCACTCAGTGGAATGAAATTTAAGATAGTCCCCCAGTTCTTGGCTTGACTTGGCCTGAAGTAAAGAATGCCATGATTTTATATATGCTCAGCCTACTAGGACAACAACATTTCAATTTGAATGTTCTGCTTTGTCAATCATTCTCTGGTGTTATGCTGAGAATATTTTGTCTCTTCTGGTAGCAAATATGTTTTAACATTTGACCTTGAAAGCAAAAGAAAAAAAAAATTTCTTGTTCTACAAATGCTAAAAGGGCCAAAGACCTTACACCAGACCTGATAAATCTCTTCTCACTTGTTGAGAGTCCCTAATTATTATTGTGAGTGGGTCCTCAACTATTTAAAAAAAAAAAAAAAAAAAAAACTCAGTCACAGGTCAGCAACTACTCCCAAAGAATCCAGTGGTCACTTTTTATTTTTAAAATGTCAACAGGCTAAGAATTAGGTTTGGGAAAAGATTGCTTGTTATAAAAAAAAAAAAAAAAAAAAAAATGAAAATTATTTCCAGGCCATAAAAGAGAGCTGCAAGTGGTGGAAGGGTTGTAACTCTAAAGGGCCCAAAATCTAACTCACAGAGTTTTTTTTTTTTTTTTTTTTTTTTTTTGTTTTTTTTTAAAAAATGTTTTGGGAGATGAGTGACCTTTCCCAAGTTAAATGACCTTTTTTTTTTTTTTGTTATGATCGTTTTCATGTTTATTGCACATTACACATTTCTTTTATTATTATTTTTTTATTTTGTATTATAAGAGATGTCTTTATTATTATTTTTTTCTGTTCATTTTCCTAATGTTAAAAAAAATTTGTTCTGTGTCTATGGAAAACGTTTGAGACGGCTTCAGCATTATAAGGTTTTGGGTAAACATCAATAGGGTCACTGTTTGCATATATTTTTTTTAATTGAAATTAAAAAGAAAAAAACAATTTTGTCAGTTTTACCAAACTGTATACACATAGGCAAGCAAGGTCTATTGCTTTTTTTTCTTTTTGCTAATCTTTCAAACATTAATTACAAATTACAATCTTTCAAAAAATATTAATTTCTTACTAAATAATTTTTTGTCTTATTTTTGTTTTAAATTTTCATTACAATCATCAGATCCTTATGCTTGTTAAAGAGACAGTTTAAATTTTTAAAAATAAGTAAAAAGCTTTTGATGACATTTGAACTGCATCCGTTACTCTTGGGAGGTCAAAATGTTTTACCTAAGAAATTCAGATAACTTAAAGTTACTACTATATGTAAAGAAATAAAATGAAAGAAGGATTATTAAAAAAATAATAATGACCATGTTTCATCTCAGGAATTCAGACAATACTATTACTACTATTATTAGATTTAAAGAAGGAAGAGAAATGAAAAAATAGTAAAAAAAAAAAAAATAACTATTTAATCAAAGAAATTCAGAAAATATTACTACTACTACTGTTAGGTGTAAGGAAACAAGAGAAATAAGATGAAAGAAAGAGTCAAAAATGAATAATGACAAGGCTTCACCTCAAATTCACACAACACTACTATTACTAGGCATAAAAAAAGCAAGATGGAAGAAAGACTAGTCAAAAATTAATAATAATGACAAGGTTTTATCAAAGAAATTTGGCCAAACCTTTATAACAATATAACTAATGTAGATACATTATCTTTTTAACATATGAATCAACCTGTTTGATCTAAAGAGTTGTATATAATTTTCTATAGAGATAACCATTTTCTACTTTTCCTCCTGATTTAAATTAAGAACAGAATTATATCTACAAATAACAATTCTCTCTCTCTCTCTCTCTCTCTATATATATATATATATATATATATATATATATATATATATATATATATATATATATATATATATAGTACATAAATATACACATAAATATATGCAAAATATATAAATATATATATACATAGGTGCATACACATATATGTATATTTTTTGAATAAAAATTCCAAGAGGATAGAATCCAGGTAGAACTCAATGTCCAGGACAGAGTAAGGATATGATAAAAAGGCTTAAACACTAATATTCCATGGACCATGGAATATTAGTGTTTAAGCCTTTTTATCATTCATATATATATATATATATATATATATATATATATATATATATATATATATAATTTGGCAGCAACCTTTCTTTCAAGCATCTTTCATTGAATACAGAAAGATTGAATTAATTTTTTATTAAGTTTTTCCAGCATCCTAACATTTTTTCCATTTTGTAGGAGTTGAGGAATATGAAAATTGTTCATAATTTTTATTGTCCCAAGCACTTTTGGCTGTAAAAGTGGGCAAAAGTGCTTGGGACAGTAAAAATTAATGTATATTTTGGTAACAACCTTTCTTTCAAACCTCTTTCATTGAATACGGCCAACAAGAAAGATTGAATAAATTTTTTTTTAAGTTTTTTCAATATTCTACCATTTTTCCATTTTGTTAAGGAATATAAAAATTGTCCATAATTTGGGACAATAAATATTTTGGACAATTTTAATATTCCTCAACTCCTACAAAAGGGAAAAATGTTAGGATGTTTGAAAAATTTAATAAAAAATTCTGAATTCCTGCACAAAATAATCAAGTGCTGATTGAATATATATATATATATATATATATATATATATATATATATATATATATATATATAAAAAACCATTGGTATATAATCCAAGTGGATCCTAATAATATAAAATCCCCAAAAAGAGCTTAATCTATTTATTATAACGGAGCATATAAATTACATAACGAAGAAATCCAAAATTACCTCATGACTATAAACTATTTCAATTAACACTGAATGTGTTAGCTTTATTCAGCTCAAATGGTGGACTCTATTCAGTGTCCTGACTTTAGTTGAAATAGTCTATACTCATGAGATAATTTTTGATTTTTCTGTTATATATATATATATAGAGAGAGAGGGGGGGTTAGAGACAGAATATTTACATTTTTGTATAAACATGTGGCAATATTAAAATAATGTACGTTTACGGATATATAAAGATATGCATCTTTGCATATATTCTTCCTCTTATGTTCATATCAGTATGAGTGGTTCATGGGCCTTGCATTGGATAAAATGTCTTGCATATGTGTGTATGCACGCACAAACCAACCATAATTTAATGGTTAGCAAGGAAGTATTGCAAATCAATTCCCTAAAATAATGAGTTTGATCCTCTCTGGGTGCTCCACTGGTGTGGCCTTGTGCCAGTCTAAGCTTTAAAAAAAAAATTGCAAAATGTATAACAGAGACCCTATATTCTGTTATGAAAGAAAATTTTTCTCCTGAATGAAATTAGTCTTGACTAATTTGTTTTAAAACAATTAGCGACTTAAAAAAAAACATCAGGCATTTTCCTCCCCATCCCTTCATTTTTTTTTTTTAAAAAACAAATTGGATGAATATCACATTTCTTGTGTGAAAAGGAAAAAAGATATATTCCATGAAATAACTTTTAATAATGTAACTGTTAATCTAAAAACCAGAAAAAAATATTTCAATAAATAAAATTATCAATTTTCTCAAGAGTAATCTTGTTTTTAATTACTTTGAACTGTTCTGTTTTTTTTTTTTGTTTAAATTATTTAACTGTCCACTGTTTATTCTTTGCTTGCAGAATATATAAAAATGTCTGAAAAAATATTTTCTCATTGCTAACTTACAAGCTACTATATTGCTTGTCCACCATAACATACATTTTACAATTAGATTCATCATAGCTCTTAATCCCCAAACTACCGTAAATTGCAGTGTTTTTAAGCCTAAAAATATCTTTCCAAAACTAGGGGGTTGACTTATATGGTGGGTATAAAATGCAAACTTTTACACCCAAGTTGTAAACAAGTGTTGACAGCACTCCTAACAATTACTGTACCCCACTCACCGTACCTCCAACAGGCTGCCACAAATATATCCCATTAAAACTTGTGTTTGGTGAACATATTTGATATATTAACACAGAAATTAATATAAAATATTAACCCAAATTCAGTATTCTGCTAATGCTGCAGCATACATTGTATCCAACAGCTAATACACTAAGTGTAAATACTGACCATTCAGACAACTAGGTATGTCATGTGTACCATTTCATGATGTCAGTCAGTTATGTGCTGTGCGTGATACACACGTAGGCAATCAGGTATCTTTCGATACATGACTGACAAAGCAGATTTTTTTTCCTGCAGTAGGTTGCCATTTCTTTCTGCGGTAGACCAGTTGCTGTCCAAGGCTATAGAATCTGGTCTGTCCTGCTATTTACCCATAGCTTTTAGAGTTAGGGATTCAGAATACTGAATTTGGGTTAATATTTTCATTGAGAAGAGAAGGATTCCTACCTTTCCCAAGGGTATTAGCACATAAGGGAAGGTCATGGATTTAACTGCAATACAATCTCTATTCGATTCCTCAATCTGAGCCACTATCCATTACTCCACTGTGCCTCCAATTTCATAGTAACAACTAATATTTTATTAGAGTTTGTTGACTTCTATGTGTTTATCAGTAGACCTGACAACTTTCAAATGTTCGCCAAGTCATACTGAAACAATATATGGTACCTTCCGGTGTATGTTGTCACATGTTTGCTGTACAACACATATAGAAAGATATTATGGTTAATGTCTCAACACCCAGGTAAGTTTGTGTGAGCTTATGTAGTTATGGCACAAGTTTCCATATACTGTAGACTAACTTCATTTATGGGTAGGCCTAAGTTTTGGACCAACTGTATGTTTGGGGGTTGACTTGTATTATAGGCCTAACTCAGAATTTGCAAATTTATGGTATATCTCATACCTTTCTTATCAACCTCCTATGACACTAGATAATGCTATATTTTTATACGCATCAGATCTTGTCCTTTGCGGATCAGCTCTCTATGCATAAAAACAGAGTGGACATTGTATATATAACAGATTAATGTATTTTATTTTTTTAATCCAATATTTTTATTACCTCAAATTATTTTTAGTGGATACTCGGTATTTAAGTAGATGCTCTGTTTATTCTACAGTATTTATCTAACAGCCTGCATACTTGAGAAAACATGTTCTCTGGCAAAATTAAAACCCGCATCCCATTTATAGGATGAACCAAGTGATAAAAACAGCAGATCAGATGGTGGTTCCTCCTGAGAGGGGGGTGCAGGTTTGAAACCCTACCAAAGGGCAGAGAACAAACAACATCTAATCAAATACAGGTATCCACTATAAATAACATTTGAATTTATATATATGGGGCATCTATTTCAAATACAGAGTGTTCACTATAATAACATTTGAAGTAATAAAAATATTGGATTAAATATAAATCCATTAATTCTTAAATTCCTTTGTTTATGTTTCTGACAAAACTGAATAGATACGAAGTTCATGAGAAAATAATCTCGAGTAAAGAGCTTTCCTTAAAAAGGGAAAATAGAGCCTTGCTTGCTGTGACATTCATTGTGGTCGAGCGGTAAAACATGCTGGATCTAATGGCGGTTTTGCCTTCAAAGTAGGATACAGGTTTGATTTCTGGTTGGGAACATATTTTCTTTACTAAGATTTCTAGTAGGCACAGGCTGAAATGTAGTGTCTATTTCAAATACAGAGTGTCCACTATAACAGCATTGGAATAGATATACTGGGTGTGGAAGAAATACCCCATACATGATGATAAAACAGTAAGAGGTATATGTGGAAGGCATTTCTGCTGTATCCTATATAAGGACTGAATGGACTTCTTATCCAACATTTGGAGTAGTT
This sequence comes from Acanthosepion pharaonis, assembly GCA_903632075.3. Classification (NCBI taxonomy): domain Eukaryota; kingdom Metazoa; phylum Mollusca; class Cephalopoda; order Sepiida; family Sepiidae; genus Acanthosepion; species Acanthosepion pharaonis. Next base: position 377,313 of record CAHIKZ030003453.1, on the reverse strand, counting down.
GGAAATTTTTTTATATATATATATATATATATATATTTTAATGTTTACGTTATTCCTCTTGACCACCAAACTGTATAGCTTTTGGTGATCACCACCTATCCATCATACCAGCACATTGGATATCATATAAAATTTGGATTTTTTTTTTTTTAATACTTGCCACAATTAATCCTGATCTTTGAGCAGTTGAGGCCATTCTGGAGACCAGAATATAGACTTACGGCCTCCAAACTTTTTTTCTTAGTCAAGGTGATACCAAGTTACATTATATTGTGGTGACATTAAATACTGAAGGTTGTCAGTTTTTCAAGAGATTTATATAAATATTTAATAACCAGAAAAAAATTTCTCAATCTCTAAAGTATACATAAAGCCATTACTCTGATTCTGAATGCCAACTATAAGGTCTACTGTTGATGCTAAACTTTCAATTATTCTGATACATATTTTTAGACACATAGTGAAAAATGCCTTCCAAAATATAATCAAAATATTAAGAAACAGGAAAATTTTATTAGAAACAAAGAAAAAAAATGATATAATAAGGAACAAATAGGAAATGATTATAAATTTATTTAAGCTTCAGAAAAACTTGGAAAAAGAAAGTGTTGAACTGTTATGTAATATCAGCCTTCTTATATGGCAGTGAATTCTGGACAATCTCCTGACAGATGAAGAAAAGACATGAGGCAACAGAAATGTGATTCTAAAAAGGATTCCGAGAATAATATAGACTGAACATGTGAGTAATGAGGAAGTTTTAAGGGAAACTGATAACAAAAAGGACATTTAGAATCATAAAGAGATATTGGAAAGTTCTAGTATGGTAGTGTTTTGGGCTACGGCTTGGTCATGGTGACCAGTTATGGCGGTATTCAGGGTCAAATCCCAGTATGCTCGCTTTGGTCAGGATCAATCATGGTATCAGAGAACAAGCCGTCAGCCCACTTGTCGGTCGTTGATGGCATTTGACACAACAGCTGGTCTTTAAGTTGACCTATTCAACTATAACCTCTCTTATGTTGTGATTTTGATCTTAAGAGAGTCAAGCCAAATTATCACTGGGGTATCTCAACCATGCTAAACCAAGGAGCTGAACATGCGCACACAAAATTGAAAAATAAAATGGACGACACTCGAATAAGTCATATGATGTTTATACCAAAATAACAAAAAATATTTAGTTCTTTCTTTGTTCTTTTTCTTCTTTTTCCAACTCGTTCTAATATTTGGCAACAGAACGAAAATTTCAGGTAACTTCTTTAAGGATGGCCAGACTTGACAACTAGATTTATCTTCAAGTAGTGATTTGTACTTTCTAGAACGACACAAGGTTTATCGTCAGAGTCTTTCTTCAGTGACAACTGGATTTAACTTCAAGTACTGTGATTTGTACTTTCCATGGACGGCACAAGGTTTTCGTTGGTTTTCTTTCTTCAGTAGATTATTATTATTATTTTCATCAGGTTGGCAAACAGTGTTATGTCAGAAATCTCTTAACTCCCAGTCACAACCTCAACTCCAACTCACCCCTACTGCAACTGCCTCTGACTAACTTTGGCCCTGTGGGCACTTTTATTTATGGGTATCCCTTCCAACTGGTGAGGTGCAGGTGAATAGGTGGGTTTTATGCAAATCTCCTAAAATTCAACCAGTCGTTTTCTATTTCACACTTCCAATTTTGGAAGATCCTCTCCTCTTTCAGGAGGAGCCATTATATGATGTCAGCCTTCCTGACGTCATCTTCTGCTTTTAATTTTTTCTCAGGGAAATTTTGGCTGACATTTTTCCCAATACATGAACACTGACACCTTTCAGCAGACGACCTTAACCACTGGCCCCCGACCTGCCAGCTGTGTTTAGCTGAATTGCATTGTGTAACTTTTTCGACAAAATTGATACATCTGTTCCCATATCCTGGGAAAATAAGTCTCTTTCTGACAAAAATTAAAATAAAATCGTTTTGTTTAACCCTTTTTGTCCGTATGCCATGTTAAATATTGTTACACTGGGGCAGATAATGAGGAAAGAGGGCTTGGAGAATTTGGTACTCAGAATTTTTTTTTTTCTTTTTACAATGATGTTCACCTTGTACAAGGTCCAAGAGCCACTCAAGGTAGAGATTTATAGAGTAAGAGGCATGAAACCAAGCATTGTGATAATGCTACCAAATCACAAGAGACCATCAGAAGTGGAAGAGAAAGAAAAGACTTTATAACAGTGGTTTTTGACCCCTACAAGAACTAGCCTTTCATAGACAAACAGATACTCAGTCTGATTGGTTTTACAGAACACTTGTACATACTGCACCCACATCATTTTTCAGTCAGCCACACTTGAAAGAAATTGTGATTAATTAATCCTCACCAGTATGTGAGAAGATAATCAAGTTGTGATAAACCGTGGAAAATGATTATTATTACTTGCTCTTATTGTGGCAAAAGATGGTGGTCATACAGAGAATGCTGATATGTTTAAATGGTAAACATGGACCCAATAGCAAGTCAAGGGATGCTTAGCAGTTGGCACTGTAAGTAGTGACTGGGTGCGTTTTCTTTTATTTCTTTCATGGGGAAACTGTTGATTGGGACAAGGGCTGTACAGCAAATATAAATGTTAATTTTTATATGGTCTTCATGTACCCCCTGAAACATATCCATAGAAGGTTAAGAAGCCCTGCTTTAGAAGGAAAGTGTAAACCCAGTTCTAATCAGGAAACAAGGGATAAAGCTCTACTCCTGTTCAAAGGAGTGGGAAGCTGTGTGATGTGAATGATAGGTGAACTTATCTACTCCTATGGTAAGAGGGACAACGGAAAGCAATGAGTAACCTACTTTCTGTAAAGAAGAGAGAAAAAGTAAAAAAAAAATAAGGAGGACTAGCCTTTCATAGACAAACAGATACTCAGTGTAGGTGTAAAATAACAACAAAGACGACAAGTCATGACATTCTACACATACAGTGTAACCCGGATATAAAAGAGATTTTCTCTGGTCCCAAATCAGTTCCCATACTTACCTAAACAAAATAGACCAAACCTTTGGGGGATTTCGTATTATTATCTCTCGGTTGCATCTCTGTCCTTAGGACAGAGGGGCAACTGAGGAAAATTATACTGAAGAGGTGCCCAGCCCTGGGGAACAGCTGCCTGAGGCCGCGCCCTCCCATTGCACAAGAGGGGAGGGATCGGTGTCAGACTGAGGCCAGCAACCGACGGGTTGCGGGGCTGAGGGCAATTTTTGTCCCTACCCGGGTGTACGCGCTCGGGTGCCCACATTAAACCAACCTTGTGTCACATCTTGTTCTAGTGGGGGAACGAGTAAATACCCGGATATAAGAGAAACACGGATATAAGAGACTTCTTCTCCGGTCTCAACAACTCTCTTATATCCGGGTTACACTGTACATACATACACAGATGGGTGCATGGGTGCACACACACGAATGCTATAATAAAAGACAAAAAATCAGTCTTGCACCAATGAAAAGTGCATACAAGTAGCAATGGTGTCGTCATCTGGCTAATGTCTTATCATTATGTGGGAGGTATTTCTGCCGCAAGTTGTGTATTCACCATTATTTGTAATGACTTGTCGCTAATTATCAGGCAGAACTCTTTTGAGTAAAATTCTGCAGGTTTTGATGTGAAAAACTATTTGATGATATCTTTGAAATATCTCCTTTCCTGAAAGAAATACAGAGTGTCCACTATAACAACATTGGAATAGATATACGAGGTGTGGAAGAAATACCCGACACATAATGATAAAACAGTAAGAGGTATATGTGGAAGGCATTTCTGCTGTATCCTATATAAGGATATAAAAATTTTGTAAAACCAATAACATTTTTGCTCTTGTATATAAATACTTGTCACAAAATAAAATCCTCGAATTTGCCTTGATAAAGTCCCTCAGAGGACAAAATGCATTGATTAAGTGTTATACTGGAACATACCTATTCTATTATTAATAGACTCTCCCACCTATAAGTAGTAGTAGTAGCAGTCGCCAAGGAGCTCAGTGAGTTGGTGAGTCAGTCGATGTCGGACATTAAAGTATCAACCACCACAACTAGATTGCTGCGTCATTAACTATTATAACAAGTTCCTAACGTTTTTGTACGTCGAATCTTTTTAGGACCGACTTAGTGAAATACAAGCCTCCACTGTGAAACTACTCTACAACATTAAGATAAATTTTCCTTTTGTCTTTATTCATATTGTCCCTTTTGCAGATATACACTATCTGAATTTTTTTTTAATATACAGGGTGTCCCAAAAAATTTGACATCATTTTAAAAGCAATTATCTTGAAAACTACTAAGTCTAGCTTAATAAAATTGAACACTTTAGGTGTTGAACATCATAAGTTTATGGGACCAATTTCATAAGTGTTCAATATGTACACCACCTGTGACATGGCTCATGTCAAGTCGGTAGTCAAGCTCTTGCCAAACGTTGTATTATATCTCCAGTAACATTATTCAGTGCGAAAGTGTTTTTCTGCTTGAGTTCATCAATGCTAGCAAGAAGACGGGGACATAGACCAGTCCCTTCACATATCCCCATAAAAAGAAATCACACAGGGACAGGTCCAGTGACCATGGCAGAAAACTGTCTTCATGTCCACCATACCCAATCCATCTCTAGCAAATTCTCACTGAGACAAACATGTATCATCCTCTTCCATTACGCATAAAATCTTGATCTGTTTCTATACATTCTGTGAAAATTTGAGGTTATTTCAACAAGAATTGACAAAATTATTGGCCTGTGAAATGATGTCAAATATTTTGGACACCCTGTGTATATATATATATATATATATATATATATATATATATAGTAAAAAGAAAGAACAGTAAGATATATAATCATGTTTTAATTGATATTTTTATTTTTTACAAAACAGTGCTCAATGTAAATTTACAGAGCATAAATATTATAAGTTAACCGATTTAAAAATATGGTTCCTTCGTTACACAGGATATATTATAGTAAAAAGTGTAGCGAAGGAACCATATTTTTAAATCAGTTAATTTATAATATATATAAAAATTAAAAATATGATTCCATCACAACACAGAAAATTTCCATGTTTCAAAACTGAAACTAAATTTATAAATTTAATTATAAAAATTAAACTTAAATTCCATAGTCTCGTTCCATTGTCATTATGGATTTTAAGTTTAATTTTTCTAATTAAATTTATAAATTTAGTTTCAGTTGTGAAACATGGAAATTTTCTGTGTTGTGATGGAATCATATTTGTAAAAAAGAAAGTAATTATAATATTTTGCTCTACTGTTTGTATTGAGCACTGTTTTTTTTCAAAATAAAAATAATTGTTAAGAACACCGGATTATAAATCTTACTGTTCTTTTTTATTATTTAATATATATATATATATATATATATATATAAAACACATGCACATCAATGAAAATGCTCCCAATAAGTTCTGGGAATTTGAACAGACTGATCTAATTTGTTCATTTAGCTAATTATCCAGTGTTTCGCATGTCTTGCCAGATATATCACATCTTTTAAAAATCACTCTAACAAAAAAATGAAGTATTTTTTTACTTTTTTGCATAAGTTGTTTTATGCATTAAATTTCTTGAACTTTTAGGTGACATTTCATAAAACGTGCATACATTTTTCAAAAGTGAATACAGTGTGTAGACATAAATATTAACTCCACATTGAAAAATTATCTTTAATAATATCAATGTATTTAAGGTATAACAACATTGAGATGGTTATAAAAAAAAATCTTTGATCAATGACGCAAAAGTCAACAAGACTGTCTTTTGTTATCTTTAATACACTTACAGGTGAGAATTTAAGTTTCTCAGTTCTTGGTTATCCTCAAAAATTCCTTGACAGCCTTTTCTTTTGTAAATCACAAATATATACATGTGTGTTGAATGTCATGAGTACTCTATTTCTTGATTCCTGCCAAGGAAAAGAAAAAAGGCATAAGGCAATGATTTTTTTTTTTTTTTTTTTTTAATATCATATTATAACACTGCTTGTTCCTTAGTAAGCATGTACATTATGCACTGACATTACCTAAGATAAATAATGGCCCATTTCTGTTTGCTTATGAGAATAGACAGAAGAAAAGATACATCAAAGGTGCTGTTTGGTTTTTAGGGAAAAGAAAGAAAGAAATATAACATAGAGGGGAGAAATAACACTCGTGTCTGTTTCAGTGAAATAGGAAACCTTCCCAATGTTGAATATTTTCATTTGTACCCTCTTACTTCTTTAAGTAATGAAATGTATTCATATTTATGATTGTTAGTGTTAATATTTTGTTAAATATTTAATAAGGCAAAAGGGGAAATTCCACAAGTATTTTATAGTTGTAAAGCTCACAAGGAGCTTATTCAATTATTAATTTAAGAATTAAAATTAATTTAATTATTGAACCCATTTATGCTCACCATCCCATAATAATCACTTTGTAAAGAATTGCAATATTTTCCCCTTTTTTTGGTAACATATACAGTTAATGAGCCAAAAAGATCCAGCTTGACTACTGTTTACCAAGAATGCTAAGGAAAAATAATAGCAAATTATTGCTCCCTTAAGGATAAATGCTAGTAATTTATTGCCTGCTTACTATATCAATATCCTAGTGGATTAAAGAATTGGTTTGTGAATTTGGTGACATAGTAATTATGAGTTCAATCCCTGGGCTGGGCATTGAGTACTTGAACTCAGTGGAAACAAGACAAGTAATAACTGAGCAGTGCTAAAAATACAAACGAGGTAAGATATCCCTAGACATGGGCAGTGGAATGAGAACAATCTACCCCTGTAGATTAAATAAAGAGTTCAATTTGAAATTCTTGGAAGGTTATCCAAAGCAACATACACCTGATGAAGGCCGGAGGGCACAATAGCTGAACCATTGTGGCAACAACAACAGAAATGAAGATAATAGTCTACATGTAAATAATGATAATTCCCCATTTCAAAAATGAGTTCCTTTCTTTAGTTTCACAAGTTCAGCCTTTAAACACACCATGCCACTTCTACAGAGTTGAATCACTCTCATTTCTTTCATATTTCAAATGTAAGAAGCAAGACTGCTTTACTGCAAGACTACTTTTACCAAGAACTACTACTGTGTGCAACTGACTCCCACATGTGTGCTTCTCTGAACATGCCAATCTTGACCTCTTTTGTCAATTGTTTTGGTAAAAGAGAACAAAAAAAAAAAAAGCTTGGCAATTGCCTGTTTACTAAGTAGGTGATTAATTGCTACTGCTTTCTTAAGCATGCTCGGTGAGCAGTAGTTGCACCCAGTATCAGTCTTGTACAGCTTCTATACCAAAGCATTGCTGTCAAAGTTCCTCTCCAATTCTTTCTTGCATCAATACAAACTTGTTTGATATTTACTCAAAAACTTATATATTCACATACCTTGGAATCCATTAATAGGGATAAATGTAAGCAAATTAGCTTGGGAAATTTACAAAAATCAATGAAATAGCAATAATTATTGCAATATAAACAATTATGAGATAGCTCCTACACACAGCACCACCTGTGGCCACTCATAGAACTAGTGTGATTAATATATTTCGCTAACGATATTAAAATGTTATAGAGAGAAAAAAAAGAAACATACATGCATTCTGGGCATGTGTAGAAAACTGTCTGGCCTTCATCAGCTGATCTGGTCTGCTGTGTTGCAAATATCATTTCTTCATGGCCGCAATTTGAACATTTCCGATCAACCTACATGAGAAAAGGAAAAAAAAAGAAAGAAGAAAACGGCATAATAGAAATGACTCAAGTAATTAATACTTTTTTCTCAATGAAAAAAAAGTTTGTATAGTCTTGTGGGTGATTTATTTTCCATTCTACAGTCTCTTTCCTATGGACACAACACTCAAGCCTATTGTTACTCTATCACTACTTCCCTGGCAAATTTTCAGAGGAGCTTCATTCTTTAGTTCCACAAGTTCAGCCTTTTACAGCTAGGGCATAACATGCCACTTCCACAGAGTTGAATCACTCTCATTTCCTCCATATTTCAAATGTAAGAAGCAAGTTCCATTCAGCTTTTTACCAATAACTACTTTGGTGTGGTACTGACTCCTGCATGTGTGCTTCCCTGAATACTTCAATACTGATCTCTTCAAATCAAGGCTCAATCGTTATCTATCCTCCTTATCCTTATAATCTCCACTTCTTACCATCTCTGTTTGCATTCATATCACACAGCTTATACATTGTTACCATTTTGATTGTAACCCTATTTTAAAAATAGTTTTTAAAAACAAATAATTGCTGAGATAGTATACAGTAATAACACTGTCAAGAGAAAAAACTTTTGACACATCATTTTTTTTTGTAGGTATCTTTGTTAAATTTTGTTGGATAGTCCTACTTCTTGTAAGAACTGTATTATTTTATGCATCTCCATCTTGTGCTGTTGGGCTGATGGTCTAGAGATTAGATTTAACAACTTTTAAGAGAGACAATTAGGCAATTGGTTAAGTTTCTTGAAGTCTTACAAAATAACCCTCCAGAAACCATATGACATTTTGGTGGAAGTCATGTCTCCTCAAAATATGATTTACCATCCATGAAAGGAGACCCAGAAGAGGAACAAGACACAGCTTATTTCTCAAATATCTGTTGAAAAGTTCCATTTGATAACATGGAAATTAGATTTAATAAAGACAATTAGGCTGTTGGTTAAATAAGTTCCATGAAATCTTACAGAAATCTGCTCCAACAACCACATGACATTTGATGAAAGAAAAGTCATGTTTCCTCAAAATAGGTTTACCATCCACTTGATAGATCCCAACATCAGTTTAAAGAGTTTATTTTCTTTGGTTTAACAGAATATCAATCCTTATGAGATCATTTAATACCAAAGATTGGTTGTTTTTTTGAAAGATGAATTATATGTATTTAAGTCAATTGGAGTACTTATGGTGAAGGTTAGTTTTATGTCATTTAAAAGTATGATAAGAGATAGAGTCGGGGTGTATTTGTAGTTTTATATTTTAAGTATAGTCCTATTTCTTTCAATAACTGTATTATTTTGTGTGGCTCAGTAGTGTTGAAAAGAATACAATAAGGGTTAATGAAGGTGTACATGTAGAGACGTCCATATTGTACATCCCAGTTCCTATGAAAAATTGTGAGAGACTAACATTTAGGAAGAGTTCTTTATATGTTGCTTTGGTAGAATCATTAGATACATCTGTGTGAAGTCAAGTAAGCTTAGTACATATTATGCAGTGTACTATTCTGTGTCGTGATCAGTGTGATATGAAGACTGAAAGGCACCTCAGAAGGGGAATAAGACACAGCTTATTGATAAAACATCTGTTGAAAAGTTCCATTTGATAAAATGGAGGTTAGATTTAACAGAGAGTAACAATTAGGCAGGTAGTTAAGATGTATCTGTTAAATAAGTTTCATGAAGTCTTACAAAAATGTGCTCCAAGGTTACTGAGTGTGAAAGAATATGAGAAAATGAAAAACATTATTAAGGAGAGAATACAATAAAAGAACAGGAATTAAGAAGATAGAAGATAATGATTGACATTGCATTTAAATTTTTGAGGATTAATGTTGACTGAGAAGCAAGAAGCCAGAAGAGAGTTCCACAAGTGAGAAGTGCAATACAAGAAACTATTAAAATAGAATTTATCGTTAAATCTAGCAATTTTAACTGTAAAATGATGAAACCTAGCTACCATTCTAATATTGCGTTTAAATTCTTAAGGTTGAGGTACCAAAGAGGAAAACTCATCAGCACAATTACCATGAAGATATTTATGGAAAAGGCACAGGGAAGCTATCTTATGGCAGTGGGGAAATGACTGAAACCAAGATGCCAGGTCAGGATCAATAACATTGCAGATTTTTCTTTGGATTTTATCAAGAATCTCTAAATATATAGCAGGAGCACCAGATATGGCAGCAATATTCAAAGCATGGCCAAATGGTAGACTTATAAATATGTAAGAAAAATTCTGAAGAGAAAAATTGTCTAGCACAACACAGTGAACAAACTTTCCTAGCAGCAGACCTAGCGATTGATGCAATATAATCTTTCCACTTCATGACAGCAGAGAATGTTAGTCCAAGAAGGCACATTTGGAGGTTAGCATCAGCCATGCTGATGGAAAGTAAAAATGATTAAATGTGAGACTTGATATTAAAATGCCAATAAGAAAAATATTATTCAATTTTTCATTATCAAATTTTGAAGTACTTTATAGGATAACCTGATAGCATGTATTAATATCATTCAATCATTTGCTATCAGATTTCAATATTAATTATGGGATGACATCGTTTTTTTTATTATTTCACCCCAATCAAGGCAATAAAGTCACTAAGACAGAAGAGGTTAATGAGTGTTAGAAAATGAGAAAAAAATGCTATATAAATTTTTGAAGATCAATATTGACTGAGAAGCAAAAAGCCAGAAGAGAGTTCCACAAGTGAGAAGTGCAACAGAAGAAACTATTAAGATAGAACACATCTGTGACATGTAGCAATTTCACCTGTAAAATGATGAAACCTAGCTACCAATCTAATATTGCATTTAAATTCACAAGGTTGTGGTACCAAAGAGGAATTTTTTGCTACAACTTGCTACACACGAGACATCTTCCCCCTCCTCAACCTATATCTCTCTTCATCTATATTTACAATATCACTCCCCTACAATACACACTAGTAATAATAGACCTGCTTAACACTTTTACACCAATCAAAACGTTAAATTTAAGTTTATTTTCATAAAAATTTTCACACATCGAGGAATCAGACAGAGATCAAGTTTCTGATAACAATAGATTTCCACCAGAAAATACACCATCTACAAAAACATCTGTCAGTGAGTAATTCCCATTTCTCAATTTATTCCTCAGTCTGTTGATAAAGAACAAGGTATGTTCAAAAATTATGAACTTAAAACCTTTCTATCCATGCTTAATTTCTGGTTAATATGGTTAATAATTAATATTTAATTAATAAATATCGTACTGATTATATTGGTACCCTTTTGCTTGCCTTTGTTTTATTAACTAACATATCTATTTTACATATTATAAGAAGCACACATGGACCCTTTTTTTCTAATTATATATATCATTTCACCCCAAGCAAGGCATGAATGCCACTAAAATTCCAGGTGTTATTGAGAGTGAAAGAGAATGAGAAGACTTTAATGAGGAGAAAGGACAATAAAAGAACAGAATTCAAGAAGACAAGATGGAGATTGACATATTTTAATTTTTGAAGATTGCAGGTGGCAGGGAAACAAGAAACCGGAGAGTTCCACAGGTGAGAAGTTCAAGAAACTATGAGAATATAATTTACTGTAACACCTATTTCAATAGTAAAATGATAGAACTTAGTGGCCAATCCAGTAGCATGCTTAAATTCATGCAATTGATGTACCAAAGAGACGAGCTCATTGAAATAATTGCCTTGAAGGTATTTATAGAAAAGACAAAGGGAAGCCATGTCACAGTTGTGGGAAAGTAACTGAGATGGTTGGTCAAGATGCCAGGTCAAGACTGAGAATATTACAGACCCATCCTTAAATTTTGTTGAAAATCACTAGATATATAGCAGAAGCAACAGACCACATAAGGCAGCAATATTCAATGCACGGATGAATGGTATATTTATAAATGTGCAAGATGGATCCTGACAAGAAAAATTATTTGGCCCAACACAGTGGATGGTTTGTATATGCTTATCACACAGTAGAGACTCAGTTTTAAGTGGAAATTCGGGCAAATATTATCCAGGTAAGTACATAAAATATATAAGTACATAAGATGTGTGTGTGTGTGTGTGTATATATATATATATATATATATATATATATATATATATATATATATATATATATACTTGACTCTCCTGTTGAATTTGATGTATGTGTGTCAAGCAGATCAGTTCCTAGGAACCAACAGCCCAGACACCGGCACATGAGATTTGATTATAGTGGTGATGGTTTTGTGCAGAACCATCCACACTTTTTGAAGGGCCGAATACAGAGACTTGGTGTACTACGTGCCACAAGGTTCCCAAATGACCCATCGCAGATTTTGAATTCAGAGTTGTCTTCCTCCTAGACCAGTTGCCATCTAAGGCTATAGAATACAGTCTGTCCTGCTATTTACCCATAGCTGGGGGAAGAAGAAGAGGATTCATGCCTTTCCCAAAGGTATTAGCACATAAGTGAATGTAATGGATTCAACAGGAATTCAAACTTGGCTTTCCGATTTCTCAATCAAAGCCACTATTACTCCACCGTGCCTATATAAAGAGTGTTCCAATAACTTGGACCAATTTTAAACTTAATTTGCATTTAAAATTGGCCGAAGTTATTGGAACACCTTTATATATATATATATATATATATATATATATATATATATATATATATATTTATGGGAAAATGATATATACATTTTATATATTCAAGCAATTTTAGGAAAATCTATAACAAAGTGGAAAATTTTTGTGTGGTATGTTTCATCCTTTAAGACTTCATTGGACTACAGTGATGTTTACATTGATATGATTACACATGTACATGAAGAAGAGGGGGATGCTGAAATTTTTAAAAATTTTAAATTAAAAAAAAAATTTCTTTTCTTTTTTCATATACACTACAGTTTGAAAGTTTCAGGTCATCCCTGGTAATTTTTTAAATTGGCCCAAAAAGTAGTTGTTTTGTACTTTAAAATAAGAGAAAATTATTATACATGATTAAAAAGAAAAGTGAGACATGATTTTTTTATTAGAAATTTGGTTAATATAGCTCATATGATTGAATGTTACCTTTGGACCAGATATTTCTTTATGCTTTTTATTTTTCTCATGAGCCACTGTTTCTGCTTCATTGAATACATGGTATGAATAACTCTCAATTCCATCAAACTCTACAAGAAAAAAAGATTTTGCAAGCTTTAGAAAACTTTACAAGCAGGAAAAGTGTGGAAAAAAATAAAAAAGGAGACCAGCATAACTTCTTATGTATAATACGACTTTAGTATAACTCCATGTTTCTGAGGCTAAAAATGGAATAAATTACATCATTGAGTATAACATGATCCCATAATACAGCCATCCCTATGTAAATTTTTTTAAATTAATTTTTGGAGTTTGACATACAGCTCTATAGAATCTATGAGAGTGGATCAATAAGTTAGTAGCTTATTTATAATTGCTTAAATTTTGATCTATAAATTTTCACAAAATAATCTAGAATATATTCAACACTAAATTTTATTGACAAAAAAAATTACATTGAAAAATATGTTATTTGAAATAACTGGTACTTTTTCATCTGTGAATTTATTGATGTACAAACAACTTAGACTGTCCAGAAGAGTTGCAGGAGATTCTGAAGTCATCTGGAGGCCAAGGTTGAAGCCAATGGCGATTTTAATGAATAAATTTACTCTTTAGTATTTCAAGATATTTTTGTATAATTTTGGTAAATATATTTTAAAATGAGATGTCGATGTTATTTTCATTTTTGTGTAATTTAAATGACAATTTATTCATCGCACCCTGTATATGCAGTTTTTTTTGTGAAACTCTTCTTTTGTAGAGTAAAAACTCTACCAAAGTTATCCTTGGAATTATAAGCAATAGTGTTTACTTACCTAATGCATTTATTGTGAACTGACAACGTTTACAAACCACCTCAAACCCGACACCTGGGAGGGGTAGCACTGTGCCACAATTTGGGCAGAAATCAGGTTCACACTTGAAGATTTTTTCAGACATCTTTCTACAAAGACTCCTTCTAATAAAAAAAAAAAGAAAGAAAAAAAAATCTCTTAAAATACAGACACTGAGTAAGCCGTTTATTAGAAACAAATCCGTTATTTGTTACCATGAAAATTTCAGTTTTCCCGTTTTAATTTTGTTTCCTTTTTTTCCCCACTGAAATCAATTAAAGAATTATTCCATCATTCTTTGTGATCAAAACGGAACAGTCCATTATTTACGAGGTATTAGTAGGGTGTTTCTTTACTTTTTTTCTTCCTTTTTCTCACTGATACTAAGTAGCATCTCTGATATGTCTTTTCCATTTTCCTACATGACCAAAACGAAACAGTCCATTATTTATGAGGTATTAGCAGAGTGTTTCTTTACTTTTTCTCCCTGATACTAAGTAGCATCTCTGATATGTCTTTTCCATTTTCCTACATGACCAAAACGGAACAGTCCATTATTTATGAGGTATTAGCACGGTGTTTCTTTACTTTTTTCTTCCTTTTTCTCAATGTAGCATCTCTGATATGTTTTTTCAATCTTTCAGGATGACTAAAACAGAATAGTCCATTATTTATGAAGGTATTGGCAGAGTGTAACATATGTGCTAACAAAAGAAGGGAGTAGCAAGCAGAATTATAATAAAGAAGGATGATCTTTGCCAAGTCCCTCAGGCTTTATCCATTCAAAGCCCATTCATCTTAGAAAGTGGTTGTATACAGCTGACAGTTTAGACATTCCTGAACAGGTTTGGTACTATGCATGACATCCATATGAAAAGTCTCGATCTGATGAGGCTATTTAAGAATATGACATTATTTTCTCTTCCAGTTACATGTGCTAACCACTTTGGTTGTTGCTGCTGCTGGTAGTCCTTGATTGATGTGGTTTCTGTTATTTGGTTACAGTTCTTTGTTTGTGAATCTTTAGTGCCAGTGCAAATTATTCAAAGAGAGATGAGCTTTGCCAAAACCCTCAGGCTTTACTTGCTCAAAGCATTTTTTCACCATTGATCTTAGAAAGCGGTTTTATATAACTGACAGTTTAGATATTCCTGAACAGGTTTGGCACCATGCATGGCATCCATATAAAAGTCTCAATCTGACAATGATATTTAAGGACACATCTCAAGCTTTCCGGTTGAGGTTTTGGTTTGGTAGCAGTTTGTGGTGTTGGGCAAAACTACGTCTGGTGCAGACTTTTTATGTTCAATTTCCTTTTCCCCCTATACTAAATTTGTTATAGTAATGTTCTTATTGGTTGGATTATATATATGTAGAGAGAGAGTAGGGAATATAGATGTGTCACTGACATGTTTTAATTATTTAAAAACAACAGCAATAGAAACAAAAGCATGGGAAAACAAATGCTGTGTGTCAAGACATATTGGATGCCAGAAATTTTAAAATTTCTTCAGCGTTTTCCCTTGGTGCATAATAATAACCAACATTTATGTCTATATTCTGACAGATTGTTCTGATACATAAAAATTCATGTATCATATTCTCCATCATTATATGATTTTATGTATAGCTGGTCACTCATATTCGAGGATACCCATCTACTAGGGCAGCTAGCCAGTTCCTATTGCAGACGCTTGCTCAGGTGCATTTGTGTCTATTCAACACCTACAGAGCCCACCTGTGGTTTATACTGCAACTATGCTGAGCAGACTTTAGTTACAGTTTCTGGGAAAGAGGATGTTATCTAGCAGGATCAACAATTTGAATAAGGCCAGTACGCTCAAGCCTTTGGCCACGATGACATGTGACTTTGTGCTAGCACAGCTATCAATGGCTCCCAAGGGTTCTGTTTAGCCAATTTCACTCAGAAGGCTTGGGTCAACCCATGGTATGGTTTTCAGGCACTTTCCAAAGGTGCCGCATGCTGGGATTGACCCCTCTAGTCCAATAACATTAGGAAATCTCCTCCCTGACAAATCGACCATGGTGAGATTCAAATCTAGGTCTCATGGTCAGAATGTGAACGTTCTGCCTACACGCCCATGATTTTATGTATCACAATATAATGGCATGTATTTAAGTTCTTCATCTAGATCAGTGTTTTCTCAACTGGTGTTCCCTGGAAACCTAGGGTCCCGCAAGAGCTCTCCAGGTGTTCCATAAAACACAATAATAAATAGGCTAATTTAGTTTTGAGTAATTTTTGTTTCATTTTATATTTGTAATTTTACTATATACATATGGAATAATGTTGGAAAATCCTTGGTTAAAATTAGGTACCTCCACTAATTCGATGAGGAAGCAGCATAGCATGATGAAAAAAGTTTTATCATCAAAATATTAAGAGGAAAGACCAAAGTATTTTTTTATTATCTTATTAATTTTTTTAATCCTTTCCAGCATGTTTAAAATTTTGATTAAAAATTTTGTTTTTTTTGTGTTAGCAGTTGACATAATATTTATTAGCGTTTTAGCACCTTTCTTTGCATTGAAAAACACATTGATTTGGAAATTCTTGCAAAAAAATTGTCAGATTTGAATAAAACTTTCAGGACTTATCCACAAATGAATGAAATTATTTTTGAAAATTTAAATGCAATATTAATTGTTATCTTCTGTCTTCTTAATTCCTGTTCTTTTAATGTTCTCTCTCCTTAATAGTGTGTTTTTTCTCATATTCTCTAACACGGTAACCCCTTGCATCTTAGTGGTTTTATTGCCCTGCTTGAGGTAAAATGATAAAAATAATAATCAGCAGTACACATTACCAGCAGCAGTTGCCTACATTTAGCAAACATATAAACATAGTAGAGCTCTCTTTGTGTGTGCGTGTGCGCTTAAGTTGTGCCATTCATTTCTTTTTGTTTCCTGGAGTGTGACAAAAAAAGTGACAATGGTTTTATATAATAATATTTTTGACTAGTCTTTCTTTATTTTTCATTTCTGCTGAATGTTTTACACCTTGTCATTTTCTAAAATTCTTACAAGAAATATTTTCGTGGGGATTAATTTCATGCTCATCTTTTCTACAAAAAGTAACACAAAGATAATTAATTTGAAAAATAATAACTGGATACAAGTTGGATATCTTTTTTTACTTTTTTCGAATTTTGTCTGTTTGATGACTGTAGGTTTCCTAATGTCTGCAATAATTTAGTTTTAGTACAACAGATTTTTTTTATTACTGACTACTACTACTACATGATAATTGTTTTAATGCTTGCCACATTAATGGAATTATAAATCTGAAAACACATCATGTATACTGATTCCTTCAGCTTGCATAGCATTCAGTAGGACTTTCATTCTATAAGAAAACAAACCAAACAACAAATTTGATATCACAAAGTTTGGTGCAACAAAGACCAAAGAGTATTTTTGTTGAAACATCACAAAAAATATAAATAACTATAA
The DNA here is from genome assembly GCA_903632075.3 of Acanthosepion pharaonis. Taxonomy (NCBI): domain Eukaryota; kingdom Metazoa; phylum Mollusca; class Cephalopoda; order Sepiida; family Sepiidae; genus Acanthosepion; species Acanthosepion pharaonis. The sequence goes on along the minus strand of CAHIKZ030003453.1, from coordinate 360,138 downwards.
TAATAAAAAAAATAAAAAGGAATAATTTCAGAAAATTAGTTCATTTTCTAATTTGAAAAAAAAAAAAAATGTAAAAATTAAAAATAAATTTTCATAAAAGCTAGTTGCTAAAGTAAAATTTAGCAACATCAATAGTTACACTAGATCAACATTATTTTCTATGCCATGTCCTTTTAGGAAGTGGGCAATCATGTCTCTTCACAACCGCCTGAAGCAATTGTATGTCATGGTTGCTACAAATTAGGGGTGGTTACTACCATTGTGAATGTGGGATTTTGGTTGCAGTAGTAAAAGAAAAAGTGTAACAAGTTACTGTAACTCCAAATTTTAGTAGAGGAATCTTCCATGTTAATGCTGAAAATAAATTTCTCTCTATATATCTCTGAGATGAGGTATTATGATTATTTACATTATTCGGACTGTTATCCTCATTGCCATATTCACAACATTTTGGCCGTTGTATGCTCTGGCCTTTTACAGGTGATTGGAATTTCGAACTGAATCCTTTATTTTGTCCACTGATGTAAATTGTTTTAGTTCCATGTGTCATGCCTCTTCCCGATGTCTCAGTTATTTCCCTTTAACTCAACTCTCCAAGTTTTGGGTCACCACTGCTGTGGCCTGGTATTGAACTCACAACTCTTTGGGTCTTGTCACTGGATCTAACCAACGTCTTTATTCACTGGGCCATGTGTCCTTGAGGAAGGACAGAGTGTATAATGGTTGAAACATTGTGAATATGGCAATGAAGCAGAGGATAATAATGTAAATAATGTAAGTGAAAATGAATTATAAGGAAAAACAAAGAAAACACAATAGGATATTGAGTTCAGATGTTATTCACTTTTATGTAATTATATGTAGGTAATAAATTTAGATATGTTTTGTTTGGTGTGTATTGTGATATGCAGCATACTACATAAATGTTTTTAGTATTATAATTATTTGTTTGTATCATGTATTATTTTTTGTTTAGCTTACATGAATGTATCAGTCCATGAATTCTTTTGAGGATTAAATTGCATAAACAGTAAATGTGATTCAGAGATTAGTTTTTCTTAGTTTTGTAGTAGGCAAATTTTCACATTTTTTTTTTTTGTACTGGGATCAAAAGACCTACACATCTGTCTACAGTGAAGTTTACCCTGTACAAGGCCCAGGAGCCACTCAAGGTAGAGGGTTACATTAAGAGGCAGTTTAAGATTGTAGGGATCAAGGAAACATCCTCTTGGGTTTTCACAGAGTAGTATTTTGCAGGAAGAAGCTGTTTGAGTGGAACTTACTTCTCACTGAGGGAATGTGGGTGGTTTGATACAACAAACATTTCTAAAATAATTTCATTCATTTGTGAATAAGTTCTGAAAGTTTCATTAAAATCCAACAAGTACTTGATTTTTGCAAGATTTTCCAAATCAATGTGTTTTTTGCAACTGAAAACAGTGAAAAACAAGTAATGTTAATATGACCTAATTTTTGACCTAAAAAAAAAAACAAGATTTTCAACCTAAATTTAAAAAATGCTGCAAATGAAAAAAAAATTTTTTAAAATAATTAAAAAATACCTTGGTCTTCCCTCTTTAATTTTAACATAAACATTTACACCTTACATTTTTTTCTTTCAATTTGGGGACCTTTTTTCTCCAGGGTATACCACTTTTTTAGCGTCACCTGGGACAAGCCTATATGATACAATGTAAGTGGCAAGGTAGGTTCAAACCATGAAGGTTAGGACTGGCAGAACCAAAAATGCAGTTCGTCTGAGCACTTTCGATAGTGAGAGAGCAGTCAGAAGCTTGCCACATCCCACCTATGAGAAAGGGGTTGGACTTGGAGGGTGGAAAATAATTTGCAACTCACAAGAACTTGGAGATGCTTTTTGTACTCTATCGAGACTGGAAAGTGTGGACTGGGTAGCTCATTCTCGGCCTGTTTAGTGGGTAAAGGAACACTAATTCTAGTATCACGTGGTAAAAGAAAGGAAAGGTTTCCTTGGAAAATCATGGACTTGGTCTTTTCCAGGAAAAGTAATTTCTATTTATAAAAAAGAAAAAAACGAAAACCTAAACTCTCAAAACAGAAATATCTTCATAAAAAGGTCAAAAATAAATAAAAAAAGAATAAATATCTATCGACGAGGTTTTAAAAAAAATCAAAAATTAAAAGTACCTGAAATAAGTTATGCTAATTTAAATAAAAAAAATAGCTTATTATCAGTGACACAACAGTGACAACAACACGTGTTTGTTTTCCTAATTATTAAATTTACTGTGTATATTTTTCTTCACCTATTGAGAATATAAACAAAAGGAATTTTTACTTACTTATCCGCTCTAATTCACGAAACAGATTGTCACATGCAGGCAGAATATTCACAGATTAAAAATCTGATACGTATTTTTTAAATTCCAAACTCTTTATGAACTTATTACAAATAAAGATAAAGCGCATGCTGTTTTGAAAGGGGGTTAATTTTCATTGACACCGTCTCTTGGCATGACATCTGTCCACAAGAGATGGTACTTTAGTTTTGTCAGGGGAAATAAATCAAATATTCCTAGCTTGAATATCTGTTAATTTTTTTTCCCTGGAAACGAAAATGAACTAATGTTCCGTTTCAGACATCCATCCTCCCAGCAACAACACCCCCATTTTTAATAAAAAAAAGGGGGATGGTTGCGGTTAATCCTAGTATCTGAAGCGTCTTGAAAGAGGAAATGTTTAAGAAACAGAAACAGGATTATTTTTGGCCTCTGGTCCAAAGCCCCACTTTAAGCTCGGCCTTGTGCCACATTCAATCCAAGTGGATACTCGGATAAATTATAATTTGGTTCTTTGTTTGTGCAGTTTCTACAAAATGTAGTACAAAAATTAAGTTTATTTTAACGTTTCAAATAATATATGCTGAAGATTTCAACATTAAATTTTTATTAAATTGTGGTTAAAAAAATAAATTTTACAAACTTAATTTTTTTTTTTTTTTTTACATTATTTACATTCGAACTAATGACCTCATCATGATGAGAAATTTCATCTGACTGTAAATTGTAACAGGAGTCTACAGTTAATATTTATTTGGAGGCCTGGTGTATCCTGTTAGCACTCCTACAATTTTTAAAAATAACTGAAAGAAGAAGCTTCACTAGCAATTGTAAAACTGATTCAGGATCTAAAAAGCGAAAAGAAGCATTCTGACCCCAAGACAACAAGGATCAAAGTGTAGTATCTGTTGCAACAGTAGCCAGCCCATGGCACCAGCAATCAGCAGCAGTTCCAACAAGACATCATCATCTGCCACTGCTCTAGCCAGCCATTCTTGCTAGCAGTAATGATATGTGATAAGCTGTCTTTTTCAGGATAAAACTTTTCAACAACTACAAATTTGTCCTTTTCAGGACAACACTCCTTTTCAGCACAACAATTCTTAATGGCGACAAAACTGTCCTTTTCAGCATAATACTTTTCAATGATTACAAAACTGATTTTCTTAGGACAATGCTCTTCTCACCCTTTACATAAACATGCAGAAAAAAATTTTGATTAGTGCAATCTTTATTTTTGCTGATGTATTTTCTTGAATAAAAATAAACTTAGCAATATATTTTTTCACTCAAGTCTTTGTTTTGTTTGCTGTTGTCTTCTGTCATTCAATATCTGCTTGCAGGCCATTATACTTTAGTATTCCGATACCACTTTTTTATCAATTTTTGTGCAAAAAGTTGATCACAGAGCTTATCCAGCTTCATACATATTTTCAGAAAACCTCAACTTTTAATTGGCCAGTTAATATTAAAATCATATTCTCAACTTCGTCCGAATAACATCGACCTAGTTTCTGACCTGATGAAAATACATTTTCCGGCAAAAATCAGAAATGATTTTCGGAGCCTGTCACACGACTAGAAAACATATACAGTGTAACCCGGATATAAGAGACCCGGATATAAGAGACCCGGATATAAGAGAAAACCGGATATAAGAGAGATTTTCTCTGGTTCCAAATTAGAGCCTGTGTTAATGTATATAAAATAGACCAAACCCGGATATAAGAGAAACCCGGATATAAGAGACTTCTTATCCAGTCCCGACAACTCTCTTATATCCGGGTTACACTGTAAATAGAATGTACAAGTGAACCTCACCAGTGAGAATTTACGAACAACTAGCATTTGCTAAACTAGTTCACAACACTTGTATCATAATTGCAGTGAAGTACAAATTTAGAATTATAAGTTCTTCGACATGAAATAACTTCACTGTAATTCAACTTAAAATATTTCAACTAAACCACTCACTCACCAACTGCTTCTGGAACTTACTAAAAACTATTCAATCACACTATTGAATCTTACAAAACTTAATTACAAATATTACGAACATTACATTATGAATATTCAACTACAAGCAATGAAAACTAATTAAACATTATGGAACATTCACTTTTTCAGAATTCTATAAAGATGAAAATATGTTGATAAACTTTTAGTTTATCAACATATTTTCATCTTTATAGAATTCTTTCAACTCGGCAAGTTCATTCAACTTTTTATGAGCTCAGATAAAAAAATTTTCATAGTAAAGACTTTAATTCCAGTCAAAGGGAAGTAACTCCTATTAACTATTCATGTATATCATTTGACATACATAAAATATAAATATTGTTCTTGTTTTTTTGTGTTCTTTCTTTTGTTACTTTTTGTTTGCTTACACATTCGTAAAGTAAAAAATATACGGATTGATTTAGGCCATCAATACTGCTACAATACCACCTGCAACAGGCCTGTTTAAATTAGCCATGAGCCCCCTAACAATTTTCAATAAATATTTTTACTATTTCAAAATAATTCAATCCAAGATATATATGGATCAATAGAATAGCAATAATGATAATTTTATATGCATGGTTTCTACAAAACAATTAAAAAAGGAAATTCATTTTGTGCAATTTGAAGTTGATTTCAGATAAAATCAGTAAGATTGTGAAAAGAGAGACAGAGAGAGAAAGAGAGGAGATTTATATACATAGTGTAAGAGAAGAGTTTTTGAGACTTGGCTCTGACTTTGTTGGGTGGAAGTGGGATAGAGAATTGAAGATTGTTCCTTTGAAGTTGCTGGAAATTAAATCCTTGTGAAAGTGAACTTGTCTATCAAATTTTTAGTTGCCAACCCTGCTTCTATTTATTTTAAGAGGCTGACAGCTTAGGACTTTTCAACATCACAATAGAATTATTTGACTGGCCTATTATGTTTCCTGTCTGTTATGTGGTACAGTTAACTGTGATTCCATGTTCGTTTATTTTATATCTGAGAAATGTTATTTTGGACACTACAAACTAGGACTTATTTGCATTTATTTATAATCCATAATGAAATTCAATTTGCTGAGTAATGTAGTAATAATGAAAATATGATATAGAAATCCAAAGGTGCATAGGAATAGTGAAATGTATTTCCAGAAACTAAGCAAATTATTAAGAAAAATAAAAATTTAATTACAGAGTGCCAACCTGTTATGTAATTCCCTAAATGGCTGTGAATATTTCCAAAGTGAAACTGCTTTCTTTTAATTCCCTATATGGCTGTGAATATTACCAAAATGAAACTGCTCTCTTTTAATCATCCTTGAGAACATTTTCTTGCCTTCCATCAGCATGGCTGATGCTAACCTCCAGGAGAGTGACCCGTTGCATCTTCTTGGGCTAATGTTTTCTGCTGATATGAAGAGGAAAGATTTAGTCAGTTGCCAGGTCTGCTGCTAGGAAAGTTTGTTCACGTTGTCATGCTAGACAGTTTTTGTCACAGAATCTATCTCACACATTTATATATCTACCATTCATCCATGTATTAAATGTTGCTGCTACATCTGGTTTAGTGTTTCTGTTATATATTTAGAGATTCTTGACAAAATACAAAGAAGAATCTGCAATGTTATTGGTGCTGACTTGGCATTTTGGCATCAGTCACTTTCCCACCGCCATAATGCCGCTTCCCTGTGTCTTTTCTATAAATACTTTCATGGTAAGTGTGCTAATGGACTTTGCTCTGTGGTGCTCAGAATTTACAAATTTAAATGCAGTACTAAAAGTAAGAAAGAAGGAAAGGGAAGCGTAAGAAAGAAAGAAAGAAAGAAAGAAAGAAAGAAAGAAAGAAAGAAAAGTGTTTGAAAAAATAAATAAAAAAAGAAAGACAGAAAGGAAAGTGTAAAAAGGAAAGAAATAAATAAAGAAAGAAATAAAGAAAGAAAATATAAGAAAATAGATAAAGTAAGAAAAGGAAGCAAAAGAAAGAAAGACAGAAAAGAAAGCATAAGAAAAAAGTAAAAAGAATAAAGATAAAGTGTAAGAAAGTGAGAAGGAAAGTAAAGTGTAAGAAAGAAAGAAATGAATGTTTAAGAAAGAAAGGAATATGTAAGAAAGAAAAAGTAAAGTCTAAGAATAAAGAAAAGGGGAGTATAAGAAAGAAAGTGGAAAGATTATATTGAATCAGTTGCCAGGTCTGCTGCTTGGAAAGTTTGTTCACGTTGTCATGCTAGACAATTTTTGTTACAGAATCTATCTCACACATTTATATATCTACCATTAAATATTGCTGCTACATCTGGTTTAGTGTTTCTGTTATATATTTAGAGATTCTTGACAAAATACAAAGAAGAATCTGCAATGTTATTGGTCCTGACCTAGCATCTTAGATTCAATTACTTTCCCACTGCCATGATATAGATACCCTCTGCCTTTATTGTAGCGTCTGTTGATATACCATCCCAGCAAATGAACACTTTGTGACCTTGAATAGTTTGTTCGAGTTTAGTAATTCTCTGCATCACTTTGGAAAATATTTAATTATGGTTGTATAAAATAAATACTACTTCTATCCTTTTCATAGTTTAATTCATAACCTAGAATAGTTTAATATTTTATTATAACTGGACGTAGTGTTATAAACCCTGCAAATGGTGTAACACCCCTGTGCCATAAAAGAAGCAACAATCAGCCGCTCGGAGGATGAGATCCCAACTTGGAGGAGATGCTATGGTAGTATCTGTTCTAGGCTGGGCTGACTCTTGCTCACTGCTTGGACAGCTTGCCTCAGCAATGCTGTTGTAGTATCTGTATATTTATTGTATAAAAATACAATTATGGCACAAGGCCGAAAAGGGGGAAAGGGGTTGAGACTGGTCATCACTAACTATCTTATGCCTAGCTAATCCGATTCATGACCCATCCACTTATTAAAATTTACGCATTCACCACAAAAACTCGTCCATCACCAATCAATCCTCCATACACTATAATACCGCATCCTCTCAGGGGGACCTACAAAATGCACCTTGAGATTTAAAAGTTTGGTGATAATAAATATTACATAGATAAAAATTTAGCATATGACAATGAGAGGGGGAGAGGATGAATCCCAAAACAAACAAAATACCAACACAAAACAAACTAAAACATAACTGATGTTAGTAGGACCCGTTCAACCCTCAAAAATGAAAGGCCGCTGTATTCTGCCCATTGGCAAAATCAAGAGGCTCTCTCACTAAGGGAGAGGGAAAGGAAAAAATATATACAGAAATGGGAAATGAAATATATAAAGCTGACCCAGTCGAGATGAAAGGGGGGCCAAAACAAACTGGGGAGGTTAGGAATCTCAACTTCGATCATAACCAAAGATGTAGCTGAGAGCAGGCCAGGAACAACACTTACATTAATTAGGTACACAAAGCTTGTCTAGCCTAACCAAGGGAGGGCTCCACAGAAAACCATCCCCGATGTGACATAGGTTGACCTAAAAGAGAAAATCAAGGCTAGCCACGTTCAAACAAACCAAGCTCGTCTCAATCACCCACCTTTTGCTAAAGGCTGTTGAATGCAAGCGTTATCAGTTCTAATCTTCATCTTGAGCTGATGCTCAAAGAATCGGATCAGATCCTGATGAGAAAGACAGTCACCTCACAAGACATTCTCCATTTGCGTCATCCAAATCACCATTCGGGCATGGCCAGCAATGTTAGAAACACCATCCGTTTCACCCCAGGTGTTCCAGGCTGATTTGACTGTTCCTCACTGCTTGGACAGCTTGCCTCAGCAGATATGTGGTTGTAGTATCTGTTCCAGGCTGGGCTCACTTCCCCACCCACATGCTGCCTTGACAGAATTCTTGGATCTGTCCCATAGCATGGTGATGACTAGCTAATAGCAGAGGCCTGACCTTGTTCCCACTGACCTTGTGTCACATCCTGACTCAGTGGTCATGGTCAAAGGTAAATACCAGAAGGTACCATGCCAGTATTAATGCGTGATCCTGGTACTACAGGAATTTTGAGGCCATATGAAATTGAATATTAGAGCATATTCTAAGATCAACATTAGCTACTTCAACCCATTGGCTTATGATGCTATCACTAAAATGGCCTTATTTTAATAACAAACTCTTTAAAAAAAACATCAATTTTGTTGAAAAATTCACTCATTAAAAAAAGTTGTTTCAGAGGCACCTCTGAGATTATGGTCCCTTAAGTTTCATTAGTTTCATAGTGTATCCATCATAGACTAACTCCTTGCATCTTAGTGGTTTTATTGTTTTACTTGGAGTGAAATGATTAAAAAAACAAATACAAGAAAATCTCTTCACAGATGAAGAAGAGACTTGAAATAACAGAGATTTGGTTCTACTGATGCATTCTGGTTATTCCATGGACTGAACATGTGAGCAACATTTTTCATTACTACTACATTTTAACTGCCTGCACTGCTGACTTGTCAAGACTTTCACAAATTTGACAGAACTTTAACTTTCACTTTCACTTTAACAAAGCACCTGTTTAACTTTATAAAAAGAAAGTCTCACTTTTACAAGAACATTCTTTCTTTATCCAGCTTAAATTTTTGGGTGCCCAAGAGAATATTTTGGGCAAGTATTTACACCCACTATCTTTTCCAATATTTGTAGTTACCAGTAATTAGATTTTCAATAGTTTAGCAATTTTACACCCTCTTTCCTTTTCAATATTTACACCCTCTTTCCTTACCAGTATTTATACCGTCTTCCCTTTCCAATATTTACACCCTCTTCCCTTTCCAATATTTACACCCTCTTTCCTTACCAGTATTCATACCCTCTTCCCTTTCCAGTATTTACACCCTCTTCTCTTTCCAATATTTACACCCACTTTCCCTTCTAATATTTGTAGTTACCAGTAATTAGATTTTCAATAGTTTAGTAATTTTACACCCTCTTCCCTTTCCAATATTTACACTCTCTTTCCTTTCCAATATTTAGACCTTTTTTCCTTTCCAATATTTGTGGTTACCAGTAATTAGATTTTTAATAGTTTAACATAATGTTATACTGGAGAGCCAAGTTCAAATTTTACTCAAGTTAATGACATTCCCTTACACAATAATACCCTTGGGAAAGATATGAATCCAACTCTTCTCCCACCAGCTATGGGTAAATAGTAGCACAGAATGGGTTCATAGCCTTGGGCAGTAAGCAGTCTAGGAGAAGAAAAACTCTGAATTCAAAACTGTATGTAACCCTGTAGCTAAGGAAAGGATCATTTGCATTGACTCGAGTCAACTTCTTTTTGTTCTAATTTACTCCGAGTATGAGTCCTTCTTTTTTTGTGCACCTAATGACCCTGTAGAATCATAATTCTATACTTCTGTGCAAACACCATCTAAAAGTGGATCACTATGAGATTTTGTTAAAATCTGTGCAAACACCATCTAAAAGTGGATCACTATGAGATTTTGTTAAAATCTGTGCAAAAGCCATCTAAAAGTGGATTACACAGGTATTCTTGTACAAAACCAGCTCCACACATATTTTCCAAGAGTTTGCTTGTTGATTGGTTCAAGCAAGTGGGTGTTTCCATCCACGCATACACATCTATTTTTCATCTCGTGATTGAGTTAAATATTTTGGTGCTAATTTTCTGGAGTCTATCACATGTCTACCCAAGGAAATAAATTCAGCACGCAAACTCATCTTGCTAGTGAACATTGTAACCACAAACCAATTGCTAAACATATCCGCGTCACTTTATAATCTGAAGTTTTTAAAGTTACCTTTTAACATAATCCAAACCTTCAGACATCACTCACTCATCTTCAACTTCGTTTATTGCACAGAAGAAAATTGCTTATCAAGTTCTCAATCACAGAACATTATTTCTCTTCTGAATTTTCTCAAACATTTCAGCATTATTTCTTGACAATAAAAATGGTCAAAGGAAGATAAGTTTTATCACAACTAAATTTATTCCAAACTACATTGAAAATTTACATTGCACAAAACTGTTTAAATTCCATGTAAACAGATTAATACTTTCATTGACTTTGTGAACTTTTCATCACAACTTCAACATACAATCTTTCACTTAAACTCACAAACTACATTCTAAACACCTCAAAAAGAGTTTATACAAACATTTAAACAAACACCACACAGATTTCATTTACAAATCTGAATTCATTCCAGCATAAATTGTTGTATTTTCTTATGCTATATAAATGAAAATTTGTTTGTTTTTATATAATACTAGCAGTAGAGCCCGGCGTTGCCCGGGGATGTAACAGTAAGAGATAGATCAAGTATCGACCATCATAAAGACTGAAAAATAAAATTGACAAAAATTATTGTTTAAGGTTAACAGACACGTATGTCTTAATTAGGTTTTTTTTTAAATGAATTGGTCAAAGCCAAACTCAAAGAAAAACATTGTTTTCAATCATTATGAGTCTACTGATTGAATAGAATTTTATTATAAACAATTGTCTTGTAAATGGAATTTTTAAAGCATTCTGAATGTAAAAATAAAGAAAATAGTGTGCAAGACAATAAGAAATACTACCTGCCAAAAAAAAAGTGAAGTTTGTTGAAATCGGTTGAAAAATGTAGGAAATCCAATCCCATATATAAATGAACACACACACACACACACACACACAAACAACCTGGGTTTTATAATAAGTATAACTTGATATGAGTTGTCCCCCTTCCATTCTGGCAACAGCGATGCCTCTTAATTGTGTTTTCAAATTGATTTCGTGCAAAAACAATTGTGTTTTTTCAATTTTTGGTGCTGTCAGAACCATCGCAAGGTAATTTTACGTAGTCCTGTGAAGTTTTGTTGAAATCAGTTGAAAAATGTAGGAAATCCAATCCAATATATAAACGCACACACACACACACACACACAACCTGGGTTTTATAATAAGTATGATTGTTTTGTGTTATTTCTCATTTTGTTCATTGCTTGTAGTTCGTTGAAGAAGTAATTAAATGTGTTGAGGTTTTATATTACTTTGAACATGCAACTGAATTCACTCTACAAATTGTAGCTAATCCCAACATGCCTCTACAGATGATAACCCCCAACACTACATTGAATAATAATCCTCTACAACCCACTTTTTCATTTTTTTTCTTATTTTTTTTTCATATATATAAATGTCCAATAGTTGGAGGTCCATTTGTTATCATGTGATGCTTAGATGAATGACATATTAAATGGAGTGTTTATAATTGGAAATTTTCTTAGTATCTCCTTTATACTACTTACTAGCATTTGTTGGTAAAAAAGAACTGATTCTAGTTGTGGAGCATGAAGTGGTAAATTCGTTGATCTTTGAATTTGTGTTACTATAAATTAGAGAATGTGTGGCCACATCTACTGATAACTGAAAATGTGGCAAAAAGGCTGCACCAAGAATGAACATATTTACTTAGGCTCTCTCTGGATTTCTGGGATGAAAAGTTATCATTATTTACTTCCAAACTAATGTCCTCAAAAATAACAACAAAAATAAGGACAATAGTCTGAATGTAAATAGTGTGAATAATTAACTCTGGCTTGTATTAAAACCCAAGAGAATGACAGTCACAATCCTAGATTCAATATCAAGGATATTTCTCCCAATTTTGAGTTTTTGAGTCATTCACTGCTTGTAAAATAAATGAGGCCAGTATTCTTGGGTTTTGGCGGATTTACACTGATCTGTGTTGACTAAAAATAGGTAATTGGTATTTTTGTGCCAAATGTAAAATAGATGACATTTATGCCCTATTCCAGCAAGCAACAGTCATCACCTTTAAAAGCTGGGAAAAAGCATTTCCTACCTCTGCAGCAATATCAGAAAGAAATTTTTCCATAAGATGAACCTAATGTGCTTTTTGTGAGGTTATCTTTTTGCATTGAAAATGATTTGTAGTTAGGAAAACCACTTTTTAGTAGGATGATAGATGTGCGAATTTGGAGTTAAAGTTGCTTCTGTTGGTTCCATATTCAAACTTATTGTTGCACCATTACTGGCAAGGATAGACAATGTTAAAACTTCAAAAATGCACAAAAATAAATAAAAATACATTTTCAAAATTCTCAATTTCACAGAGTCTAAAAATAGACATGTAAAAGCAGAATTAGTGGTGCCTGATATAGACATAGAAGTAAGCACACCACATGACCATTCTCAATCAATGAGAACATGCAGGGCTTGCACTAGGGTTTTGGGGGATCTATCCCAAAACTTTGATATGAGGCCCCCTCTCTACTAAATGTAGATTTCAAACTTTTCCTAACCTGAGGGCCACAAACCCTCAAAGGAAGATTGGGGTGGGGAGAAGGGTAGCACTTTTTTAAATTAATAAAAATAAGGGAATTATCCAATTTAAATGAAAAATTCAGAACAAATTCATTAATTATTTACTTTTATAATGAATAGGTTTTTTATTTTTAAGATTTTAAGAAAATATTATTTTTTTTTGTAATAATTACAATTATTTTCATGACTAAATTTTACTCGAAAAAAATGTTTAAGTTTCAAATTTTGACATTTCCATAAAGATTAATTGCTGCTGCATCTCTGTTAAAAAAAAGTTTTACAAAGATTCCAACACAACACAAATGAGATTGTCTTAAAAATTTGTTTTAAAAACAGTATTTCAGTTTTCGGGAAAATTTTCATATGTTGAAATCTTTAAACATTTTTAAAGTTTTTGCTGGGATCTGTTATTCAGATCTTGGCTGCTGTTGAACTCTCTGCTTTCAGGCACAGAGGAACCCAGACAAGACTATGCCAAAGGGCAGAGTTTCGTCTGGGGAGGTAGACAGACCTGAACCCATTTATGTGGGGTTACAGGGAATTTTTGGTGAAGTCTATGGGCTCAGATTGCCCCACTTTAAACTCGGCCTTGTGCCACATCCTTCCTTGTGGGGAAGCTGGTAAATACCATCTTGCTGGGATCTGTTGAATACAACTCAGACTGACACAAGAACTACCGATCTTCCAATAGCAGCACTCACTACTGTATTGACTTGTGACAATCATGCACATAACTGTTACCTTATTTCCTTATTGTACTGGTTTTACAATAAACCTTTACTTCTTTATCCATGTTGTTCAAGTATATATTCCTATTAGTATAGAATATAACAAAGAAAAATAAAAGTTTTGCCCCAAACACCAACTTTATTAACCACAGAAAAAGAAACCTCTTAATTGAATTACTCCTTTTCATAAATATATATAGATACACTTGCACACATACAATGTATATATCTTCATATATTATGCACATACTCACAAATCCATACATACATAGACATTTATTCTCTCATTTATTGCAATAGACCTTTTATGAACTCTCTTTAATCCTTCTAAGAACATCTTTTCTCTTTTACTTAATTGTTACCATTGTTGTTAATAAATAATATTCAAAGTGTTATATGTTGTTATTTTATTCCTCATTTGACAGCAATTGTTTCATTGGCCCTTTCTTTCTTTTGTTTGACCTCGGATGCAACATCACCTACCCTTTACTCTAAGGGGGATAGAAGTAAGCGCCTTCACCATCAAAACAAGGCCAGCAACAATCAGCAGCAACCACCAAAACAACTGCAGAAATATAAAAAGATTTCATTGTTTGTTGAAGTTGGGAAGTGGGTGTCAACAATTAATATTGATTTGAAGACCCATTTAAATTAGCTGTGAATCCCCCAGCAAATTTTGGTAAAAAATTACCATTTCAAAATGAGTTAATGCAACACACATAAATGAACAGAATAAAAATAATGATAATTTTATATGTATGGTTCAAGCAAAAGAAATGAAATACAAAAAAGGAAATTAAGTTGTTTAATAAAGGTAAATTTTGTGTGAAATGAATATTTCTTTCAGATGTCTGAAATAAAAGACAATATGTTAGTGCATGAAAAGAGAGGTAATTTACATATAGAAAATCTCCTCCCTCTCTCTGCTATTTTTCTCAGAGAGAGAGAGAGAGAGAGAGAGAGAGTGATTTATATACTGATGTAATGAATATGCATACACCTAGGTTCCCCCTCACAGTAATATGATTGGCTGGTGTCAGCCATAAATACAGACTGATGTGGAGGTACAGAGGACGCCTATTGACTACGCATATTGCCTATGCCTATTGCCTACCACTACGATGAGGACCAGTCCATTACGGTTACCTGCTAGATTGTCCTACTTGGTTACAGTAGTCCAAAACCACTTTGCTACTTCGAACAAATATATTTCTTTCTGGGACATATCACATACAAAAGAAATTGTTGGGCTTGGCTCTGGTTTTTATCAATGGAAGTGGGTAAGACATTTGAAGACAGGTCATTTGAAGTTGCTGGTAGCTGAAAACAAAAATACTTATGAGAGTGAGTGCATCTACCGAATTTTTCATTACCAATCCTATTTATATTTATTTTAAATGGCTGAAGGTCAAGGATTTTTCATCACCACAATAGCACAATTTGATTGGTTGATTATTTTTCTTCTTCATCATGTGGTATATTCTATATTATGTATGCCAAAAACTACGCATGTTTGAAAACTTTATTATGCTGGGTTTTGACACTATAAAACTTGAGCCTCTTTTTTTCTTCTTTTTTATGCGTCGTATCCCTTCCAGACGTAGGTGATCATAGCTCCCTACAATTTCCTATCCTTTGTATCTCTTAATAAATTTTGTCTTTTTGCTATTTCTCCTAAACCTTGTTCCATCATCCATTTACTCAAGCTCACTAAGTATGTTCTGTGTTATTTTCCTCCTTTTCTCTTACTTTCAATTTGTCCTATGAGTATCAAATTTTCCAAGCCCACTTTCCTCATTATGTGCCCTATAAATTTCATCTATCTCTTCCTGATGTTAAGCATAAGTTTCTTTTTTGTTTTCATTTTCTCTAAAACTTTGCCATTGCTCATTCTTGGTCAGTGGTATTCTCAGCATCCTTCTGTAGAACCATATTTCTGTTGCTTCAAGTATCTTCTTCATCTTTGAGGAGATTGTCCAGCATTCACATTTTTGCTGTTCCATATTCATATTGGAGGATAGATATCATGTAACAGTTCAGTTCTTTTTTTTTTTGTTTCTAACAAAGTTTTTCTGTTTCTTAATACTCTGCTAAGTGTTTGGAAGGCATCTTTGGCTATCCCAATACACCTTCACATTGGGATAGTGTTGCACTTTCCACCCTCTGTTAAAACACTTCCTAGATATTTAAGTTTTTGTTCTTGTTTGATTTTTGTATTTCCAATTTGTAATTTGCATTTTGGGCATATCTTTTTGCTGACAACCATGCTTTCTGTCTTCTTGCAATTGATGCTTAATCCCTTCTTCTCACTTTCCTTCATTACATTCTGTAGGAGTTTTTGTAGCTTTCTTTCCATGTCTGCTATCAACACTGTGTCATCTGTACATCTTGTAAATGCTGCTTGGGTTTATGTGTTGAGGTTATCAATTGTAATTGCGTGTTCTCAGAGCATTTATTTATTATACATTTAATGACTCAAGAAAAAAAACAATGAGACTCCAATTGAGTATCAGCAATAAAATTTATATTGAAACAATAACATACAAAACAATCATGCAATGGTGTGTCGTAATTAAGGGAGAAAAAGTTGCTTCCCTTCAACTGTATTCTGATTAAGATTGAATGTTCAAAAGAATTTCTCTTGAATAAGAATGTTCAGGGTTCTATGTTGAATAGAGTCTGGTGTTAGAATAGAATACAGTTAATTAAGAAGTGTGTTGTCTTGAGTAAGTAAGAGAGAGTTCTGGTTCATGAACTTGGCATAGTCACAGAGAAGAAGAATGTGTAATGTAATAAAAAAATCTGTCTGTGTGTGCGTTGTGAGTAAAGTCGTGGATTTGTATAGACAGGCGTAATAGTTGGACTCTACTGACGACTTGCGAGAAAGTCGGTAAGAGTTTTTGGCAATGATCTTTAATGCCTGACCGCATGGTTAAGACAGGAGCTCTTGAAGATTACATATTGGCAGCAAGGAGAAAGATGAATGAAGAGGAACATGAGGGAGCTTATTCGTGTTTTGTTTATATAAGGCTGTGTATCATGTGGTAGGCTCTGAAGCTTGTTCACAGGAAAAGCTAGTTTTGAGGAGATTAGCCAATGAATGCTTGCCGTTTGATCTGTATGTATGTATGTGTGATGGCAATGATGATCGCTACAATCTTATGTTGTTAATATTGTGACCACCAATAATGAATCCTGGTAGGACTTCTAATTCTCTCAGAATCACCAGGTTCAGTGAAAAAACACATCCTTGTCTTACACCCCATTATATTTTTGTTGAAAATCAAACTATACAATACATATACCTTCATTTTGCCTGTCTTTTTACACGATCAATTTTAGCCTCATATATACAAATTTTTACGTATCAAATTTTATTCAGTCATTTTTATTTACCACTGGCTTCATTGTAAGTTTTTTTTTTAAAGAATACATGTTAGTAACTTTCTTTAATAAATAAATGTTTTTATAAACACTCCTCCCAAAAGAAAGTGTAATAAACAAACCTCTAGTCTTATATTTTATTTACTGTTTAATTATTTTTACATTTCCTTTTTTTTATTATATAATTTTTAAATCTATATACATCTAAAACGAAACATTTGGGGATAAACTATTTTTGTATTCCAAAATAATATGATTTTTTACTTTTCCTGCCTTTTTATGCTCTCCTATTCTTTTGGTTGGATTAAAAGAAAATATAGTTTACTTTTAGTTTTAAAAATTGAAACACCTTCCTTACTTAATGAATGTATTTTGCAGAGAGAGAAATATTCTACAAAAATGTTTTCAAAGTAACTAGATGTTAAACTTCCTACAAAAATGGCTTTATGGTGATGAATCATAAAATAAAGAGAAAGCCTGAAAGCGTATATATCTCTCATCGAGAAAAAGAAAGCAAAGTGGGAGGAACAGTTAGTGTGAGACTGAGTGCGAAATGTGTAGCACCGTCAAAGTAGCTGCAATCTCGCGTTCTCTCAACGCGAGAAATAACGAGAGTTGCGCAAAAATGGAGGCAGTTCCTCGTATGCCAATGTTATGTTTCTCTCTCAAGCACAGTCCTGAATATGTCGAGTTCGGTCCCGTTCTTAAAAAGGTGAGCCGTCTCCGAATCGCTTAGTACCTCACCCAAACTCGTGATCTCCTTTTTAACTTCAATTTTTTATTCCCACGTGCATTTTGGCTTTTTTTTAATCATCAAGTGTTGCGTCGTTTTAATTTTTAATATTATTATTAATTATTAATAGTAGTAGTCTTATTGTCATTTAATAACAACACTTGTTTAAGTTATTTTCTTCTCTATCATTTCCATTTTTCTTTGTATTTAAACTAAAAATTATTACATTAATTAAGGAATTTTTAATTAATCTAAATATTGGGTTGATATTTAAAAATATGCGTAGAAAACAATTTATTGAAAAGATTGTGAAAAAAAATCACCTGTTATTTGCCTTTGTTTGACTTAAGATAAAATTAATTAACTAAATACTTTTTATATTTTAATCAATAGAAATGACCAATTTCTATACATTGAGCAATTCTTAAAAAATAGAGGCTTACGTTCTGTGACAATTACGCAAGTTGTGCACATACATCGTTCAAACATGTTTTTTAGCTTTATTTTTTGTATTGTATTGATTGTTTTTTTAATTGTGTGACAATCATTTTTTCCTTTTTTTTGCTGTTCCATTTTCATATGTAGATTTTAAAAGGTATATCTTCTTAATTTAGAATTAAAATAAATTATGTACTAATTATAGCTTATGACAAAAATCCCAAGTCTTCATCATTTAAAAAAAAAAATATTTCCGAAATATCCGAAGATTTTTTTTTTTACGGATGTGTATAGAAATTCCATCTTTTAATTCTTCTTAATTCATCGTAACTCAATCTCCTTATTGACTTATTAAAAATAAAACATTAAAAAATAGTCTTTTTTGCACAAACATGGTCATTGACTAATTCTCTAATGAAAAAAAATGTAAACAATTTTTATTACGAATCAATAAATTTTTGTTTTTCCTTTTTTTTTCTTTCTATTTTATAAAAATATTGGTAGTCATTCTTAGCAAGTTATTTGTCCTTGTAAGCTCATAACTTGTATTTTTTCTCTTGCTAACTGAATATTAAAAAAGGATGAACAAAAATAGCTGATACATCGGTTTTAAGCCTAGTCTGGCACAAGGCCACTACGATCGATCGATTGAATTCACTCGTCAGAAGTCATTGGCCTTCTCTCTACGAACTTGCTATCCACAGCGACATAGCCTACTGTTCAAGTTTAGAGAGAGATTCACAGTGCCAATCAGTGAGGATCGAACTCAGTACACTTTTCTGTTTTACAGTTGTAAAAAAAGAAAAGGGCTTTCTCGAGCTAAAACAAAAATAAAATCCATTTTTACTGGGAGGCACCCATGATTTTTTTTTTTACCAAATACTTAAAAGGTCAAGCCAAACTTTAAATTACAGTTTCTTCACTTTTCAGCTCTTAAAAATCCTTCTAATTTACTCGTATATCTAAGAAGACTTAAATTTAAATTTGTTTGAGTGTATTTTTAAATTGAAAGGTCTGCATATGGGTTAAAGGTCAGCCAACAAATAATTAGCGAATATGAATGACAATATATTTCATGGCATGTACAGCCATATCAACTTTAAAATATTTATTTATTACTCGTCATAACGTTTCAAACAAAAATAATTGGAATATTTTTTAAAAATTTGTCATTACATTTAGTTTCGACAGTTTTTTTTTGTTTTTTTTTACTTGTAACTTGTATATTTTAACGAGAAACACCCACTTAGTGTAAAAGAAACTAAAAAAAAACAAACTTGTAATTGGGAATTGGATCATAAAAAATAGGTTATATTTGATCAATTGAAAATTATTTATTTGCCTGGTGTTAATGAATATTGACAAATAATTGATTGTAATTGGAAATTACTTGTTAAAAATATCTAACTTTGATTAATTTTTGTGTACTTGTCTTCTCTACAAGAGTCTTGAATCTGGTTCGTTTTTGGCGTAGTAGAACCTGTTCTTTTGTTATGTCTTTTCATTTGATGTAGGTAAAAATTCTCTACAATCTACATGAAAAAAAAATGATCAAAACATAAAAAAACATCTATCGTTATTTATTTTTATTATTAAGAGGAAAGATCAAAGGATTTTTACATAACTTTTTGTCTTTTTTTTTTCTTTAGAAACTTGGAAATTTTGGTTAATTTTTTTTTTTTTTTTCGTTAACGCGGGACCATAAATTTTTAGGGAAAATTTGAGCATGTTTTTTACAGTGAAAGACATTGATTTGGAAATTCTTGTAAAAATCAGATAATTGTTGGATTTTAAATGAAACTTTCGAGATTTAAAAGAATTAAATTATTTTTGAAGGTACCTTAATTAAACTTGAAATTTATTAGTAATTTTTTTAACATTTTCTCAACAAGTGTCTTCATAAGTAAGGCTAAGGCCAAAGTACCTAAAATTCAATAAAATATTAATTAGATTGATTAAAATATTTTCTGTTTTTAATATTACAGATAGTTAAAAACAAAATTATATAAAAAAGGAGTTCAAGTTGTATTCCCCAAATTAATTTTTCAATTAAATGTATCTAACATCAGGCAGTCAATAAATCATTCAACCTATCACCCTGTTAAAAAAGATGCTTTTTTGCGATATTTCGGACTGAAATTAATATTTGGTCCAATTCAGATTAATTAAACTTTAAATCACCTAATTTTTCTCAAATGACATTTTAGAAAAGTATATTTTATTTTTTAATAAAGAAAATTATGTTGTGTTGACAAATCTATCAATATACATGAATTTATGGCTCTTAGTCTTTACTGATAAGAAAAAAAGATTCCAATCAATTTAAATTCAGTTTGAAATACACCAAAGTATTTTTATTATTGGGAATATTAAATTTAATCCTAATAGATTAAATTTAACTTGGAATTAAAACTGAAATTTTTTTAAATGCATTTTATAGCTTAGGAATTGCTTTCTTTGGAGGTACCTACAAGTTAAATTATCCACTTAAATGTAATCTCTCCTTATATTATTTGTGTTATTCCCTTGGATCACCATAGATTTTGCTTGCAAATTCCCTAGTAATTTTATCTGTTTGACCATTATCCATCCTATAACCATTCATATCATTTATAGTAAATTAATGGTACTAATGTTACATTTAGACTTTTTCCTTTTTTTATATACTAAGCTAGTAGAAATTAAAAAATAATGACTTCTAAATATTTTTTATCAAATCCTCCAAGTCCTGTAAATTTAAAAAAATTACTTCTTTTTTTTTTTTTTTTTTTTTAAATTGTTTCACTCTCTAAAATAAGGAGTTATTACCAATACCTCAATTTATTTGAACTGATGTCCTCATCTTGAGTCACATTGTTTCAGTCATTGTACTCTGGCCTCCTTCAAGTTCCTGTTGTATTCAAGTACCATCATTGAATTTTTTAAATGAACCTTCTTATTCAATCTAACAGAATGAGAACAGTCTATTCTGCTGAATGAAAAGGTTAATTTTGAAACCTGAAGAAGCCTGAAGGGTACAACAGCTGAAATATTGTGGCCTTATCAACCCTAGAGATATCAGAGTTTGAATAAATCAGTTTAGACTTCCCCATCAAAAAGCAAATGTCTGTAATTTTAAAATAGCCCACTCTCTTATGACCTAAAATTTTGAATTTACCACAAAATTTAATGTCTTAATTTTGACCCTTAACCCTTGGTTGTGGTGGGGACTAAGGAAATGAATTAAATGTTTTTTGCTGACACTAAGTGTAAAGAATATATTGAATTAACTGCTAGGAAAATTGGTTCACTGTGTCATGCTAAACAATTTTTCTTCCCAGAATCTTCCATATTTATAAGTCTACCAGTTGTCCTTGTTTTGAATATTGCTGCCACATCTAGCCTAGAGATTCTTGATAAAATCCAAAGTATCTGCAATGTTATTGGTCCTGATCTGACATCTTGGCTTCAGTCATTTTCTCATTGCTGTAACGTAGCTTCCTTGTGCCTTTTCTATAAATACTTTCATGTTAATTATTCTGATGAACTCTCCTCTATGACACCTAACATTTATGAATTTAAGTGTAGTACTAGATTGGGAGCAAGGTCTCATCAATATATTTTAAATAGCTAGATGTAACTGTAACTTCTATGCTAATAGTTTCTTCTATCGCACTTCTTACTTGTGGAATTTTCTTTTGGTTTCTTACTTCTAAGTTAAATTTGATTTTCAAAAATTTAAATGCAATGTCAATTGTTATCTCCTGTCTTCTTAACTCCTGCTCTTTCTTTTGTTCTCCTTGATAATGTTTTTTATTTGTTCTTCATATTCTCTTACACTCAGTGAAATGATTAAAATAAAAAAACACTTTGTTTCCTACTGATTATGTAAACATTGGTCTGGTTTGATGAAAAATCTATATCCTATATTTATAATTTTTTTTTCTTATTTCAAACTTTTGACAGCATTTGCCTCTTTATTGGGTAAAATCTGAAACCCAACCAAAAAGATATCCAAGAATGATAGTAATATTTTGATTATCCATGATCAAATTGGTGTAAAAATTTAAACCAAAGCCAATAAAGTACTACTTTGATCATCCAGCTGTCAAATGAAGTGAAAAATTGAAATCAACTGAACATTTTTTTTTCAATTATCTGAACTAAACCCTTCCAGACAAGCATTTTGAAAATTTATAAAGCTATAAAACATTCAAAAATTCAATTTCAAACACTGTAGCAATGATTGACAAATGTTTAAGTTGGTTGTGCTTTCAACCAGAAGTTATTCTTACAAATACATCTACTTTAATCTAGCTTCATCTAGTTAGTAGTAGAAAAACATAAAACCATCTGGAAACATAAAAATTGGCACATTTTTTTTTTTCTTTATCATAAAAAATAAATGGGATAAAACCTTGAATAAAACATTTGAAAATGTTATTTAATGATATTAATGTTAAATTTATTTCAGAAATAGATTTTTTTTGTTTGTTCTTTTTCACTAATTTAGGTATGTAATTATCCCAAATGTTAAATTACCTGAACATATATAATTTTTTTTTTTTTTTTTTTTTAAATTTTTATCAACCTCTATCCCAAGGTGCTTGGCTAATCAAGACAGTACTATATCACAAATTGAGTTTCTAGTGGGTGAGAAAAAGAAAATGAAACTCTTTTTTTTTTTTTTTTTTTTTTTCTTTTTTTTTAGTTGACTATTAGGTTGGTGCAAAAATAATGACGTAATAATGTTGTTTTTTGACGTATTTTTTAACGTCAAAAAAACAACATTATTACGTCATTATTTTTGCACCAACCTAATAAAAAACCCAATATTTTAACCTATTTAATAAAGCTATGTTTTCATTTCACCAAAATGAAAATGACTCCTGGGCTTACGCCACATCACGTTGAAAGACTGGTCCCCTTTATGATCACTGAAATTAAGCAACACTGACCCTGGTCAGTACCTAGATGGGTGACTGCTTGGGAATACCAGGTGCTGTAAGCCTGCATGTGTGAGTGGTCTAAGGTATAATGGCTTGAAATTGTTAATCGGAGAACCAAGTTCCAATTCAAGTCATTCATTATATTCACTTACATGCAGATACCCTAGGGAAAGTGTTGTAGCATACCTACGGACAGTAATGGGTATGTCCCCATTCGCATAAATATAGTAATAATTACTGTATGTTGGTCTGCAGTTGGAGAGTCATTGTAGAATTTCCTTGACTCACTTCTAGCAATTGACTACTTCTACACGCTGCTGGCAAATCTTATATGTGTTGTTCTTGTTCTAAGTATTATTGTTCATTACCAACATTTGTTTGATTATTCTATTTAGTAACCTTCCCTAGGTTACAACAGAAAGGTATGAAGCTACCTTTTCTTCCTTCCAGCTATTGGTTAATTAGTAAGGTTTGTATCATTAAAATCATTATTATCTCAAAAAGAAAAAGAAATTGCATACCAAATATTTAGATTTCAGCCTTAAATAACCTATAGAGGTTGATATGGTGCAAAAACAACCAACCAACCTCATATTATAAGTCATGCATTTAAAAGAAGAAATAAAAAGCATGGTTATTGATTTATGCTAAAAATATTCAGTAGTTTGTGTTGCATTGAATAAGCAGAAAAAGAAAGAAAAAAGAAATGTGTGGGAGATGAATTATTTGATAAAGTTAGGTAATAAAAAGAAAATTACCAATTACTGCATTTTAATTTATCCAATTTCAACTCTAAAATTCTTTCAAGGATTTTCTAACACTGCTGCCCTTGTCCTGTTGAGATAGTTTTTTAAAGGATAAAACTCTTTTTTTTTAAACAGGAACAAATCAATCTTGCAATATAAATTATAATTAGTTTGGATACTTGCCATACTGTTGGTTAGCCAGTTTATGGATGGTAAAGTTCAGATCCATATTCAGATAAATGTCACTAATGAATTCTTGTATTTGCCTACAATGAGGAAAGGCAGGGAAATTATTGAAGCTGAATTAACAAAAACTGATGATTTACTAAGTCACTTGCTATTTCTCTTTCTTTTTAAATTTACTTTTTATCTTAGGTTTAAATGTTTTGATGTTACTAAAAATAAGTATTTTTTATCTTATTTTTAGAATTTAAGTATTTAAAATTGTTCATAGTACTGAGATAAAGTATTTTATTATCCCACACAATTACAAAAACTGTTCTAAATTCTAAACCGTTTAAAAAAAAAAATCTAAAAATTTTTTATATATGGATTTAACTCTTTTAAGGAGCCCCTAATACTGTTGCCTTTGCCCAGTTAGGATATTTTTAAATAATAATATATCTTTAAATAATGTTTTAAGAGACAAAAGTCTTTCTTAAATAAAGAAACACATTTGTATTTTAATTTGTATTATTTTTACAATTTTAGTACTTTAAATTTTTCAAAGTTTCTGAGAGAAAATATTTTTATAATAATTAGATGTTTGACATTTATTTTCAAAATTCTCTTATATGTTTTATCACATTTGTTTATGATCTACTTTTTAAATTAAGAAGAAAAAGTGTGAAATAAAATGAAGACAAGTTTTTAAAAGCAATTGAAAAAGTAATGAAAATAATTTTTTAGGACTATAGTTAAATAAAAATATTATCACTGCTATTGGATAGTCAATAGAAATGTAGAAAGGGACTGATTTTGTTTCAAATTTTCCTTAATTCCATTTCAGGTTTTAGGAAATTCTGTTTTTTCTTTTCTTCCTCGTTTTCAGTATAGAATTCTATTTTTGCTTCATTATGATACTTAGTGAGAAAGTGTAACAATTATATATATATATATATATATATATATATATATATATATATATATATATATATATATATATATATATATATATATGTTATTAAAATATTAAAACAAGAAAATGATTTTATTAAAATATTTGAAAAATTCTAATTAAAAAAATTTGGCTTTCTGAACTGACAAACTGCATTCTGCCTCCATCTCCATGTTGTGATAGGAAAAAGAAAGGATAAAACAAAAAGACAAAAATTGCCCCCCCCCATTATTAAATTGAGCAAACTTCGTAAAACTTGGTTCCTAAATACTACTGTAGGGAGACTGTAGGTAAGAGGGATGTATTAAAATATTACCAACTTTATCCTTTGATGTCTGTTAGATGAGTGAGTTAGGAAAGGCAAACATAGCGACAAATAAAAATGGCAGTTGGAATTGTTAGAAAAAAGAATTTCCATTTCAAAATCACGATTTCTGTTTCAAGTAGGCCATTCCATATTTTCTGTTTTCCTCAATTAAAGCACAGTTTGTTAGAAGAAAGGAATGCAGATAAAAAAATCTGATGAACCAGAGAAGCTTTATTGACTAAATGGCATAGGTCAGGCCTTCACAATTTAAAAAAGAAAAAGTGAAGGGCCACATTGTTCTGAGAAAATTAGCCTTTGGCTGCAAATTAATGAGTGTAAAAAAAAAAAAAAAAAAAAATTAAAAAAATTTTTTTTTTTTTTTAAAGCTTTGTAACAAGGTTTCTTAACTTTTAGAAATTTCAGCATTTAATATTTTTTAAAGATTTATTAATAAATAAATAAATAAATGGTGTTTATTATTTTCGTTAGCATTTATCAAGAGCAAAGAAAATGTATAACTTCACTTTCATATGTTTAGGTTTTGTTAAAATTCTAATCATTGCTTTTTAAAATGATAAACATTGCCAAGGTGTAAAGGTACTTAAAATAATAATGGTGTCAAGGAAAAACACTGTTCATTTTTTTTTTTTTTTTTTTTTTTTTTGCGGGCATGAAAGTTAAAGATTGTCCAATCTTGTTTTGTATGATTTTAGAGTTTTCTATGATTACATGATGAAAATGGAGAAATTGGTCATTTCTATGCAAAAAAACATTTGGTATTGACTGAATAGTTTGTGTGTTACTGTTGGTTGAAATTTATATCTTTTTCTTTAAAACTGTTTCTCAGGAAATTAGACTGATGAAATCAGCTGTTATTATTCTTTCTAGCATTGATGGTAGTTTTCTGCCAAACTTGGTTTTTGGTACTGTGGAAAGTTAAAAGCTTGATTATATCATTATTTTCTCTTCTAGTTATAAGTGCAATCCGTATTTGTTGTTGAAAGTATTCAAGTGATGTGGCTTTGTTATTTAGTAAAGCTTTTTATGACTTTGTATTGCCAGTCTAGAGGGTCTGATGAAGGATTGTCTTTAAGATTTAAATGTCTTATTCATTTGAAACCATTATTTAATAATTGATCTAAAAAGATGGATGATACAGATGTAAAGTATATTGTTAGGGTATATCATTGAGTATCAGACTTCGATACTTCTTATGAAATAAATCTGTACCTGCTCGTAAGGAAATTGTCTCGGTTTTATATGCGGACAACTTTGTGTCATGACTTAACATTAAAAAGTTTTTCTGGTGAGTTTGAATTTAGTGTAGGTCATATTTGATTGGTTAAGCAGAGCAAAGCCCACAAGTCTTTTTTTTTTTTTTCTTTTTTTTAAGTATTCTGCTTTTTGAAATTAAATTAATCTTTCACTCACGAGTAGTTTAACATCGCCTGAAGAGACACATTTATGGTATTGAAACATAATTGTAATTGTGTAGCGATTTTTAACATGTTTTAATATCCTGAAATAAATAATATTTAACTCTACTATGTATTGATCCCTCTTTTAAATTAAATGTTATGTACAATGGAACCATACACCATTTGTTCTCATTTTACCTGGGGATGTATAATATATATAACTTCAAACATTATTTTAGTGGATACCTATATTAGAAACATACATCCCATTTTTATTTTAAACAATGTGTATTACGTTTATTAGCCTACACACTAACTTAGCTCCCCTCTTTGTAAGAGAAACCCTTGTTTGATCTGGTATGCCTTAAACCACTCGGTCACAGTGTGAACAGCCCAGCAAGGTTCTATTTTCCCCTTTTAAGGAAAGCACATTTTCTTGTTCAGATTATTTTTCTTGAAAGTGCATTGCTGCTTAGTTTTGTATCCAAAATGTAAACCAAGCAATTTATAAGAATTAATATAATTTTTTAATTTGCCATTTTTATTACTTCAAATCATAGGAGTGCTGAATAGTTCTCAACCTGACCCTCCACTCTCAAAATCTAACCAAATTATCAAAATGAGGATTTTGGCAAGGAGATTATTAGGATGAGGATTTTTCAGGACATTCTTGTTTCTTATATAATTTGATTCACAGAAATATTTTAGTTTTTTTTTTTGTTTTTTTTTTGTTTTGTTTTTTTTTTTTAATAGTGCTTGTCATTGATGGGTCAAGATTACAAATGTATTTTCAACATTGTTTCTCCATTTACTTTCAGTCACTCTGAACATTGTCAGGGGTGAATCTTAGCTTTCTTTGGCATTTTGATGAAAGTAAAAATCTCAAAAATTCTTCCAAAAATAATTTTATTAACTAATTAAGTTAGAAACTTAATATTAACAGAATTTAATTCCTAGATGTTAATAATTGAGTCTAACAAGAACTTTAATACATCAGTATCACAAAGATATGTTATGTCATATTACTCTGAGTGTTACTGGTACCATGTAACCCAATACTGTTTGCTGCATGGTTGGGTCATCAAGGACTAAACCTGTTCCACAGCCAAGCTTTTCTAGTGAGGAGTGTGACTCTACCCCCAGCAGAAAAGCAAGATTTATTAAAGGGTAGAAGAACTTTCTTGTAGGGACCATTTAGCATAACTGGGTAGATTGGACTTCATAGCTATGCATTCGGCCAGTGTCATGAGGACATGACATCACTGGGTAATGGGCTTCCTAGGCTTAAGTCAACACCAAGGTAGAAGGTCCCCCCACTAATGGAAAAGCCACATATCCATGATCAAGGTAAGCCTTCAAGATAGAGGATATTGGCTGTGTGTTTTACCTGAAGTAGGATGGGCTTTGTCTACATGTTCTAGACATGCTACACATGAATGAATATCTCTTCAGCTTTCAACCCAAACATGTAGGTGGAGCAGGTCAGGTTCTCAGCTGCACAGCAATATTATTACTGCAACTGGTCATGACTGATGTTGATATCAAAGTTCAAATAATTAATCTTCATGACTCTTTAGTTTTTTTTATAATAGCAAGTATCCCTATAGATACAAAATAGTTATTCAAAAAAAGCTAATTAGCAGAGCTGAACTAATTTCCTCTTTATGTGCGCTATTATAAAGAACTTGCTGCTATAAAACAAAATCTAATTAACAATGGATTTTCAAATTAAAATAAAACTACAAAAAATATATAACAATATAAACAAACATTATGTAATTATTCTATTGTAATCAAATGAATGCATAGTGACTCTCAACAAGATGAAAAAGTTCTGAAACATTAAACATACTGTATATACTCTTGAATAAGCCAACTTCATGTATAGTGTTGACCCCTGAGTTTTGTTTTAGTATGAATTTTAACTCCTCTAGAAAACACTTATTTATATAGTACAACTGATTACCAAAAATGCATGATTTTTAACTTAAAAAAGAAAAATACTTGTGTACAGTGCAACAAACTCATATATATATATATATATATATATATATATATATATATATATATATTTTATACATAAAAAAATAAATAAAATGATCATAAAAACTCGCACTAGACTTGAGTATATGTGGTACATCACATGATAATGATAAATGCATGATTTACTATATGTTGCAAAAAAAATTAAAAACTTGGACTCCTATTGTTACTAATGTTACACACTTAAAATATAGTCTTAATAAAAGCAATGGAGTATATGAATTTTCATGTCCATTAGGAGATTCTGACTCCAATAATACTACTACTAAATTAATTATTTGTATCTATAGTTATATTGGTGATACAACTATAACTGTATCCTGTTGATTAATATGCTATTTAATAATAGCAGTATAGAAATCCATATAACAAAATGCAAAAATAAAAAATAAAATTTAACATGTTAGATATTAGTAGTCTTAATTTTTTTTTTTTTTTTCAACTATGTAACATTAACTGAAAAAAAATTAGATATTAAGAGCAGTAATTATAAAAAAAACAAAAAACAAACAGTAACTACCCTACAAAAAACAAAATATTGTTCAACAGAGGAATCAGTATTTTAAATAGTTTTTAACAAAAGAAGTAACACCCACATGTGAAACTATTTAAAACATCTGGTGATAAAAATTCAAACTCAAAATATGACATCACAATGTATGATATGATAAAAAAAACAACACTAAAATCAAAATGACACTAAAAAAAAGCAAGAAATTACCCTGAAAACAATTCCCAGAAGATTGCCAAAGTGGCTGAAAGTACTTGGAGAAGCAATGCCAGGAGATACATATATAATCTTGAACTGTCAATAAAAATACTTGAGAGAACAAAAAAATTTTTGTGGTCTTCATGCAAAAACTAATATATATATATATATATATATATATATATATATTGAATACTCATTGCTCATGTTTGAGTAGACACGTTTATTTATTAAGCTGCACATTCATTTATTTGCATCTACTCAAAATAATGTTTCAAGTGGTCAAAATCTGTTGGATTGATAAATAAATCCATTACTTTAGAAAATACACACACGTGTGTATATATATATTATATATATATATATATATATATAGTAGTTTTTTTTTTTTTTTTTTTTTTTACTATTGCTAATGCCTAAACTGTTTTGAATTCAATGTTGTTGTTCTACAAGCCCAGTCTATTAACCCATATCAGGAAGAAAGAAGAGGTGAATTCATGCCCTTTCCAACGGATCACATCAAAATGCCAGGAAGTGTGTGTAAAAAAAAAAAAAAAAAAAAATAGACTGAAACTATTCAAATATGATTGATTTATTTGTTTAATGGCATATGGGTTATTCAATGCTGAAATTTAATTTTATTTAGTACTTTGAACTAATAAAAAAAGTTACTCTGCTTTCACAATTGAATACATCGTAGATGACACACATGTTTGTGTAGACACAATTACTAGAGGTGGTGGTATGTGTTTTATGTTGTTTTGTTGAAGTTGTGTTTTGGAATACAGTTTGATTTAAGAAATTGTACAATATTATATGGATTAATATCATAAAAGGGTTCCTTCATGTTGGTTAAATTTGTTTAGTGGCATATCAACCACTATGGGTTGCTTAATACTGAAATCTAAATATTTTGAATGCAATTGTATGCCTTCAATTACAGATAATAGGTATTGTTGGTAATTTGTTTTCTATATAAAAATGTATTGCTGTTATCTTTAGTTTATAAATGTATTTTTATACTTTCATAGTGTTTGGAAGTTCACTATTTGCCTATAGATGGTGTTTATCAATCCACCCATGGGGATCGAATGTGGCACAAGGCCTTTTTAATGTGGGTATGTCTGAGCCCGTAGGCCCAGCCAAAAATAAAACCCATCTAAACCCGTCCAAGCGGGCTAGTTCAAATCAACCTCCCGAATGAAACCCCACCCCTCAAGGCGGAGCTCGTCCGGGTTCCTCTCTGCAAGCAGAGAGTTTGACAGACACCCGACCCGGCAGCTCACAAAGCGCAGATACTACACTTTGATCCTAGCCACCGGGCCGAGCGGGTATTCTTACTATTTGCCTATAGATGGGATCCTAACAGGTGCTATCACCTTGGGTAAGGGGGGACCTTGGAACACCAGCAATTAAGAGGTGGTTTTATGCTCCTCAAAACCTCCAATCTCCTGATCAGAGGCCTTCCTGCCAAATGTAGTTTATCATCATATACAGAACTAATTTTAAATAATATATGCAAAATATTATTTACTGATGTAATGGCATTAACTTTTATTTTTTAAATCCTAATCTTGAAAATTTCTGATAGACTTCATGTGTTATATGTGCATAGTATGTGTGTGTATTACAACAGTGGTTACATTCTGATAAACTGCTTCAACTTGTGGGCAAACCAGGTGATCCAAATTGTTGATAATTTTAGATCTACTCTATGTAAAGAATGATTGCTGACAGGGTGGTCAGATGAAATCTAGAGATCCAATGGCCATGAAAGCAGTGCTGTAGAGTGCATCAGAGCATAGATGACAAGTGGAAGTCCCTGTCTTCTACTGCAGCCTGGAAATTTCCAGTTGTATAATGGCTAATGGGAACAAGGCTGCACAAAAAGAATGCAATTTATTTTTTAATACTGATATAATATATATGCACATTAAATTATATCATATGCAACAAGATACCATCTCCTGTGGTGAATGATATCTATTTTTGGATAATAATAGCTTCTAGTATTATACTAAATTAAATATCATTCACCATAGGAGATAATATTTTGAAGTACATATGATATAATTAATGGACACTTATATTAGTAATATAAAATAAAACAAATAAATTGCATTCTTTTTGTGTGTCTTCATTCCCAGTGGGTATTACACATGGCATCATGCTAGACCATTTCAAACTTTCAACTTCCCAAAGAATACCAGGATGTAGACAAAAGAATTTGAACTACCATACAGACACCACACTGGTTCTTCATAATGACTGTGATAGTCAAAAGTACTTGAACAAAAATAACAATATGAACTTAGGACAGTTTATCCATAACTACATGCATAGTACTCAAAACCTTATCTGGGGAAGAAGATAATAAAAAAAAAAAAAGAAAAAAAAAAGAGAGTTAAGCAGACCTTGTCATTTCTCTTTAATCAAACTTATTTTGATGAATACTTGCTGCCTAAATATTACCTTTTATTTATCATCTTTGGTTGCTTGGTGTTTGTTTGCATTTGTAAAAACAATGCACTAGATTTAGCTGATTTGTTCTGTTGAGTGAATATGGCTCAGTGATAGAAGCTTCAACTGACATCAAATCGGTTGGGTTTCAATCCGCACTTGAGACATTTGGTTGTCTAGTCACACTGAAGAGCTGTGATACAGTAAAACAGTACTGTGTGCAAATGATATATATATATATATATATATATATATATATATATAAAAGAACATTAGTCTTAGTGGATACATGTATTTGAGTAAATGCACTGTTTTTATCTTAAATAGTGTTTATTTCATCTAATGGCCTGCAGCATTGGGAAAACTTATTAAAGAAAATGTGCCCTCCAGCAGGATTTGAACCTGTGTCTTTCTTTTCAGATGTGACCATCTGATCCACCATGCTTTGAATGCTTGGCTCCGGAGAGCTTCATAATCAAACAAGGTTCTCTTTTCCTTTAAAGCACATTCACTCTTTCAGATTTTCTCAAAAGGCATATCTGCTCAGTTTCATAGTCAAAATGTAAACAAAGCAATTTCTAAAGAATTAATGTTTTTTTATTTTTTAATACAATATGTTTTTATTACTTCAAATCTTACAAATACTTGTTATTCTCCCTTTGACAACATCAGTTATTTTTCAACAGCTTTTGAAGAGTTCAAGGGAATGATTAATGTGACACTGAGCTGTTGGCCCGTGGTCAACTTTCAATTGCGGTGCAAAACTGTAATATTTCTCTTACCAGCGTTTTGGGGTTGACTCTTAGTCACTGCCAGCAGCCTGTGTTCCGGTCGATTGGTGGTCATCGCTACCTGGCAGAATCCTTTGGTTAGGGTACCAGGTGGGATGGTCGGTTGATGCTAACAGCTTCACACCAGCTGCAACCGGTTTGACACTAGCTCCGTCATTCCAGCTCACTTCCAACATCTGGTTACTGAAGTAACTACTTCGATCTCAAGTCTAACCTACCCTCTTTGTGATTTTGATCTTAGGTAGACGAGATCAATCAGGCATCAGGTCATAGTGTAAGATGAGTCTAACTGGAGGTGATATTGCACAAGCGTAAAGAAAAGAAGCAAATAAAAACCTAAGAGGTTCAAGTATGTTAAAAGTAACAAATTAACTTTTATCTGTCTGTTATATACAGGAGTGGGTTTTTTTTCTCCCAGCCCTTTTTCTACGGAGTGTGACACTTTTATGCTTCTTAGGCAAGTTCTGGTCCTCTAAGTCAATTGGTTTAGTTGTTTAAGTGCTGGCTTAGCTTTGTTCGTCAGTATAACTTGCTATTGGTAGAATAGGTGGAGTCGGTAGTTGTGGAATCTCTCGGATCAGCATCTGCGAGGCAACATTGGTTCCTGCAACTCCAAAGGCTCTAACAGGCGAACTACTATTGATTGGCCCGAGGACATTCGTTTATATGGATACTAACCAAAAACCAGTGCAGGGTTAGATGCAGTCTGGGGTTTTCAGTGAATCCCGATTTCTGACAAGAAACATCTTTGTTGTCAGTCCAGGAAAATTGATTACTTCCCATTTTGGAAAATTAATCACTTTCCATTTGGGGGGGG
The DNA here is from genome assembly GCA_903632075.3 of Acanthosepion pharaonis. Taxonomy (NCBI): domain Eukaryota; kingdom Metazoa; phylum Mollusca; class Cephalopoda; order Sepiida; family Sepiidae; genus Acanthosepion; species Acanthosepion pharaonis. The sequence continues at coordinate 326,917 of CAHIKZ030003453.1, read as the reverse complement.
GATCCCTTCATCCATAAGAAGAGGTTGGAGGAGAGCTATCCTCGTAAACTCTCCCCTTCTCACATTTATACCTCGTTAATAAATGGTGGGCGTTAATAAATTACTTGTCTTTCTCATCAAATTACCTCTGTCTATCACCATTGCTACCACTCAACCAATGGCATCCTGGCCGTGTGGTCATGGCTAAGCTAGCCTCATTAAAATTATAACCCAGAATTTTTTTTGTTTACAAAATTCTTTTTCCCATTGGCCAAATTTTTTACAAATCTCACATGGCCACTTAAAATCTCTCAGATCTTTTGGTCACTCTGTGTCTTCATAACCAGCACTTTTTACAAACTCCATCAATCAATTCTCAAAGTCTGCCATCTGGTCCCTTCATGAAGTTACCGTTTACTGGAACCTTTGGCTTCTTAAGAAAAAATAAATAAATTGATAATAAATTTTTTTTTATCTCCAAACTGGCAATTCTTCTGAGATATTTTTCTCATACCAAAACTTTTTATAATTACCATATGGCCATGCCTTGCCAGCACAAGATGATATCTGGTTTTTGGGTTTTTCGTTAATCAGTACTTTTACAAATAGCATTAATCAATTGTCAAAAGCTCGCATATGGCCTTTTTGTGAGTCCACTGTTTACACCAATTCTTGGGTTTTTGAGAAAAGTAATCCAATCTTATTTTTAATGAAAAAAATAAAAATCTCTGTATCTTCTTTTCTGTTCTCAGTATTTTCTTGTGTATTTTTTATGGTTAATTAGTTAACTAATTACCATAGCTAAATAGTGTCACATGAAGTTAATCACCTCAAGTCTGTTAATCCCTATCTTTTGACAGTTATTCTTGTGATTCATTTATGAGTCGAGAATGTAAAATTCATTGCCTATTTAGGCTACTGGAATCAACAAGAATTGGGCAGTCAAATAAGAATAAATTAACTGTTGTCCAAACAAAGTGATTTATTGTAATTTTTTTTGATTCTAAAAGAACAAAAGTACAAGATGATGACTAGAGATAGATTAGTAAAATGGATACACTGATGATAATGTCAGTCACAAAAAAAAGATTTTTGGTTTTGATAACAATAGAAAATTACTTGCATGTAGTGGATAGTGGCTTGGATTGAGGAATTGGAGAGCTGAGTTCGAATTCCAGTCGAATCCGTTACATTTACTTATGTGCTAATACCATTAGGGAAGTTATTAATCCTCTTCTTCTCCCTCCAGGTAGGGGTAAATAGCAGGACAGAATTGGTTCTATAGCCTTGGATGGCAACTGGTCTAGGAGGAGGACAACTTTGAATTCAAAACCTGCAGAGGGTCGTTTGGAGATCTTGTGGCATGTAGTGCCAGGTGTCTGTATTCGGCCCTTCAAAAAGTGTGATTGGTTCTGCATAAAGCCTTCACCACTATAATCAAATCATATAAGCTGGTGTCTAGGCTGTCGGTTCCTAGGAACTGAGCTGCTTGACCCTTGTACATTGAATACGATGAGAGAGCCCACCATACATACACACATATATATATATATATATATATATATATATATATATATATAATTTCATTAAAAATTATTAACAAGGTACTGTGGTTAAGTTATTTTATTTTTTGTGTTATAATTTTCTTCTTTTCTACTATTATCTATATGTAAAAAGAATGGCTAATAATACTGGAAGCATTATTAATAAAAAAAAAAAAGAAGCCAACACTCAATAATATCAACTATGAACACAGCCACAGTGTGCTGACCATGTTTGGAAAATAAAACTCTAGATACATACATAAAACAATCCATACATTCAGTTAAAAGTAAAAATAAAATCTTCCTTGATAATGGCCAAAAGTGCTCAGATATACAAAACACTTGGACTATTTCTACATAATTTACATCCAGAGAAGAAAATTATAATACAAGAAAAAGTAAATAAAATATCTATGCATGCTTAGGCAGCAAGAATTCATTTAATTGTTTCATTGAATTTAACTGACAAGGTTTGTTTAATTTTCCTACTACATTTTTCTATTTTCCATGTAAGTAGTTGAACATACAGATTAAAATTTATATATTAATTTACCCATGCTATCAAAATAATATATTTCTGTTCAGTCTTTAATCTAAGAGGGTTTTCACATGCAAAACTTTAAAAAAATTATATAGCAGATATAAGAATCAATACTATCAGTTTTACATCTCAATGTGATCTTCATACTAAAGATTGCAGAGGTGTGAAACTGACAATCACCATACAATGTTCTTTCCTATATCTACAGTCTATACTATTAAGCACTCTATCTTTGATATTGAGCGATCTTCCTTTATAAATATAGCATATTTAAACATTGTATGTATTTGTTTTTTTTATGTTAGTTCTTGTACTCTGCTTTTTCAGTTTTTTTCATCTTCCAGCTTTGTAAACATCATCAAACAGCTTGCCATTGTCATCAGTAAAAAGGAGAACTCCTGTTTCTCTTTTACTGACAACATTCTGTTAGAAACATTACAGACATATATAGCTAAATACATTTGGTATTTTGCATAGTATAAATTTTGTCTATAATAAAACTTAGATGTGTACATGTATGTGTAGTGTACATTGTGTGATTTGTATAACACGATCTTGTGTGAGTTTGCACACATGCACATATATATATATATATATATATATATATATATATATATATATATATATATATATATACGCATTTACACTTCATTATACCTGTTGTGTACCAGCTATCACTTTGCAAGTTCTCCAAATGGAAATTTATTAATTAAAAAGGAAAAGTTCCAATCTTGTTAATTAGATATGTGGAAAAGTCAAAAATTGATTGGTTTTATTTTTCTAATCCCGCCTTGTCTGGCAACTTGCCTCAAGTACTTATCTTTTTCTCTTTCAGATTATTCGAGAACAATACTCAGAGGATCCAGCCCACTACAACAAAGCCTGCAATGACTTGGAACAGCTTCGACAAGTAGGTTCAGTTGCTCCTTTCACAACCTCCCTCAGCTACTTGCTTTCTGCTCTTGACCATCAATCAATAGGCCATCTTATTAGTAGTGTATCTGTAGATTGATTATTTATTATTTTTAACTAATTACAGTATATTATCATCCTCCATTTTTACGTTGCATGTTGGCAAACTGATTGGAAGAAAATTGTTTAACCAGCCATTCACCCCTCCTTTTTTTTACCTATGTATGTATGTATATATATATATATAGTGTGTGTGTGTGTATGTATATATATATATATATATATATATATATATATATATATATAAAAATAGCCTAAAAGCTTCCCTATTGGGCAGAATTTAAGCTAACTCCTGCAGAGGGCATTTGATTAAGCCTTCATTGCAATAGGTAAGGAGGAGTAGATGTGATAGGCAGCAATAAACTACAGAAGAACTCAAAACTGATTGCTGCATTTAAGTATTGTATTAATACTTAAATTTATCTTTTAAAAGTTCAATGATAATTCTTCTGCCGCCACTTAATCTAAAAACAATTTGATGTGTGTAGGTCCTAATTTTCTGCATAAACAATTATATTTATTTCGTTGATGACTTTCACTGGATTTCGCAATTAATTTTGATTATTCCCAAATTTATTTCCAAGTTGTGAAAGTTGTTATTGTACAAAAAAAATTAATTGCAATAAATCACATAAAAAAACAAAAAAAAAAACACAGAAAAGAGTAATAAAAACTTGAATCTAAAATTCCAGGATTGTGAGTCCAGATCTGGCCCAAAATGTTCTTAATTTGCTCATGGCGTCTCCCTGATTCCATAATGGTATGAAATACTGGACTACGGCCTCTAGGAGTAAAGTTGAAATACTGTGACACAATGACAGACTGACATTCACACGTATGTATGTGTGTGTGTATATAATATATATATATATATATATATGTGTGTGTGTGTGTCTACTGGCTTTTATTTTTCATCCTATTAGAGATAAGATTTATTAAACAACAATAAATCCATCAAAATTTTCATTATCTCTAAGGATTCCATTTCTAGTGATATAGCAAATACTAAAATAGGGTACTTCCACTTTTTCGTTAAAAACAGCATAGTATGATGAAAAAAAGGCACCAAACTTAATAAAACCAACTTTTATCATCAAAATGTTTGTCATTATTAAGAGGAAAGCCCAAAGTATTTTTAATTACTTTTTTAATTTTCTAACACCTGCAAAATTTGGAGAATTTAAATCATCTAGTTTTAAATTTTTTTTTTTTTTTTTCAAACAGTTACTTTTCTGAAAATCTGCTCTGAATAGTAAAATAAAAACTGTAATAAAACTAAGTAATAAGCTTTCAATTGCTTTTATAAATAATATATATTTAGGCACATTAAAGTCTGAAGAAAAAATGTTTTTCAATGAATGATGAATTTTTACAAGAATTGTTTTTATTTTTTTAATAACTTATAAAGTTTCAAAACTTTGATCTTGTTAGGTTATTAAGTGAAGACTATATTTACGAAGTGAAAGTTGAAAAGCTTAATACAAATCATCATACACTAAGATTTTTAAAGTAACTTTTTATTTTTTCTATGTGTGTATAAATGTGTCTATTTTGAAAGTATAGATGACCCTACCCAACATTATCAGAAAATAAGATTGATGACTATAGTAAATTTAAAGTCAACATTCCTAAAATTAGATTATGGAGAATATTTCCAACATTTTTAAGATTACTGAGTACTTAAAAATTATATATATAAAAAAAAAGTGTTTACCCGTCATTTTCTTAAATTATGTTTTAACAGATAGTCTCTGTAAAACAACAATAAATCTGTCAACATCTTCAGAAGTATTTGTCAAACATTTAATCACCACTACTGTTGGTTTTAAAAATTCATTTCTCTCTTATTTTCAACTTAAAGTAAATATTTATTTCAAATCAGATTAATTATACTTTAAATAAGGTAATATTCCTCAAATAAAGTCTCAGAAAAGTATATTTTATTTTTGGAAAATTTTTCTAATAAAGAGAATTAAATTGTAATGAAAGACTGTTAAAAACTGGCACTAATCAGCTATTTTTAAAAAAAACAAAACACCATTCAATATAATTTCTTTTTGAATTTTTTTATTATTTTATTATGCCTCTTGATTCCTTGGGGAACAAAGGCTGCAACAACACGTCTCCAATGGATGTGGTTCCGGGCAATTCTCTTCAGCTTGGCCCATGTCATGTCGGCTGCCTTCACCTCAATGTCAACACTTCTGTGCCAAGTCTGTTTTGATCAACCAACATTTTCGTTTCCCTTGTGGATTCCAGTCAAGGGTCTGCCTGGTGACACTAGAAGCAGGCTTGCGGAGTGTGTGGCTGATACATCCCCATCTCTGTTTCTTGATGTCAATATTGATTGGGGGTTGTCTCATTCTGTCCCACACTTGGTCATTGGAGATAACTTTCAGCCACCTGACATTGAGGATATTCCTGAGACATCAGTTGGTAAATGTCTGAAGTTTGTGGGAGTTGGTCTTGGTTACCCGCCAGATTTCTGAGCCATAATATAGAACTGACTTGACTTTGGTGTTGAAGATCCAGATGGACTTTGTTGTAAAATGATCTCTAGATTGGCTGCAGAGTGTTGAAAACATGTTGGGCTTTGTTGATTCAGCACTTGGTATCTTCATCTGTCCCTACATCTTTACTGATGACATTTCCCAGATAGACAAACTTATTGACTTATCTGTCATCAAGCAACAACCGGAGAGGCATTATGCTGCTGTCCATCCAAGGGAAAGTACTGGCAAGAATCATCCTAGCGAGACTGAAGACAGCATTGGACAAGACACTTTAGGAAGAACAGGTTTTCGGCAAGATAGACCATGCACAAACCACATTGCCACAATGTGCATCATCATCAAACAGTCCCTGGAATGGCAGACCCCCGTGTACTCAGTTTTCGTTGACTTTCAGAGAGCTTTTGATAGTGTCAACAGAGACATCATCTGGAGACTGATGCTGCACTACGGCTTTCCACCAAGGTTTGTTACCATCATCCAACAGCTTTATGAAGATGTCCAACTTTCAAGTCATCCATGATGAGAAACTGACAGAACCATCCTCTGTGCAAACTGGTGTTTGTCAGGGATGTCTGCTGTCACCAACAATCTTTCTGCTGGTGGTTGACTGGATAATGCAGTAGGTCGTGGAAGGCAGGAGAACTGGTTTACAGTGGACTTGCATCAAGCAGCTGCAAGATCTGGACTATGCAAATGACATCAGCCTTCTCTCCTACAAACAACTAGATGCACCAGAGAAGCTGAGTCATGTTGCAGAAGAAGCAGAGAAGACTGGCCTCCAAATCAACATTGCGAAGACGGAGGTCATGAGGGTAAACAACAGACAAGACCCAGTGCAACTACACCAAGAAAACATCAAGGAAGTCAATAAGTTTGTCTGTTTGAAATACACCAGAATATTTTACTTAATAAAAATAGTAAATTTAATCTTTTAGCTTTCAATTAAAGCTAAAATGAAAGCTTCAAGAAAGCTTTTTCATTTATAAAAAATCATTTTAAATCTGAGATATGGAGGTTTTAGTAGAGGTACCTAAGCATCTATAGAAATTGATTGCAAATGATTTTACTACAGGAACACATCAAAAATTATTTTAATACTATCTCTTTATGGAATCTGGAATATTATGGCTAGCATTTATTAAACAAATCCATTCAAACTTTCATTCATTCTAATGATTCCATATCTAGTGGCATAACAAATACTAAAAGCATCTATAGGAATGTGTTGGAAATGATTTTTACCATAGGAATACATTGGAAATGATTTTGATACTATCTCTATATGTAATCTGGGATATAGAAATATTTTGATGCTATCTCTATATGTAATCTGGGATATAGAAATATTTTGATGCTATCTCTATATGTAATCTGGGATATAGAAATATTTTGATGCTATCTCTATATGTAATCTGGGATATAGAAATATTTTGATGCTATCTCTATATGTAATCTGGGATATAGAAATATTTTGATGCTATCTCTATATGTAATCTGGGATATAGAAATATTTTGATGCTATCTCTATATGTAATCTGGGATATAGAAATATTTTGATACTATCTCTATATGTAATCTGGGATATAGAAATATTTCATCTATATCTATTTGAACATAGCAGATACTACAGGTATATATAGAATTTAATGAAAATATTTTTATTATAGAAATTTATTGTAAATGATGTTGTGACTAGCTATTTAAATAATTTGTGAAATCTTTTGGTAGCATTTATTAAATATATTGTTACGTATTTATAATTGTAACAAAAGAAAAAAAAATGATTTACCACAACACAGAGCTAAATCACAAACAAATATTTAATTTACTAAAACAGAACATAAAATATATACAGGATAAACAATTGTGGCCTACAAAACAGAAAACACAGAGTTACTGGTGGAGTGTTACGAGGAAGAAGGAAAGGGAATCAAATATCTTTATCACTTTTTAGGGCTAGTGAAGTAATCTAAGTGCTATATTTGGAAATCCACAAAGGTGTGTAAATAAATATTAATTTTTTGTTTGGTCAATGAAAATCAGTCAAAATTCTATTTACCAAATTTGTTCCATGAAATTCTCTTTTGGGTTTTGGTTGGTCAGCAACTTTTTATAAAGATTCTTTCGGCTGGATATAATAGTCCTTGAATCAAAAGCCGGAGTTGATAACAGCAGAAATTCTCATTCACCAACTGACAACCCTTTTCCAAAATCCCATTTTTATAGGGGCTAACACCTAATTTGCATATTTCTAGATGTTTCTCGAATATACTAGAATGATCTAGAATCTTCCAAACATTCTATTTCTAATTTCTCTATTTTACAACTACTTCATGAAGGAAAACTTTTTTGTAATAACAAGTAGAACTCAGTGGAATCCCTTATTATAGAAATGCATCCTCGTAACAATATTGAAACTTAAAATTTGCTCTAATGATTACAAGTTGACAAGTTTGGCATTAGACAACAGAGCAATAATCACAGTTAGATTTTAGCATTGGCTGCATTTGTTTTTCTTATTCCTGCCCTCTGACTTTACCTCTACTCTACCTCATCCACTATTTAGCTTTGGCATCAGTCATTTTATAAAATGTTTCTGATAATATCTGGTGTAGCACTGAGTCAGTCCTGGTAAACGGCAATCAATAATGTAATTTACTCCTCCGTGTTGGTCTTCAGGTTCCTTCAGACCACCATGGTTACCATCTTGCTGACTCCTCACTTGTTAACATGTTGTCGATTGTTTGCTGGTATCATGTTGATGAGCATGGTTCAACTAGATCTAGGTGGTATTTGTCTCCTTCACTCCTCCTCCACATTTTTTTTTTTTGACCAAAGGGTGAGAAAATCGCTGATGAAATAAACAGAAGCACAGGACAGGTTGATGACAAGGAGCAACCCAAAAAAATAAAAGAATTCTTGGGAATAAAGAATTAACTAAAAATGTAACAATGATTTGGTTTATCTATGATTTGTTGTATACAGTGCTTTTAACCCTTCCCACTTACTGTTATAATCTGCAGCTTGTTTTAGTAGTAATTTAATTTCTAAGTTCTGGACTTCAGGGCTGACACAAGGTATATATATATATATATATATATACTAATAACATTTACACTCTGCTTACAGAGGGAGGTCTGGAAAGACCTAATATAGTTTGTAAGACCTTTTAGATGGAAATCAAATTGAGCCTTTCTCAGTACAGATTTTGTCTTATATAGAGTTGGGCTCATTAATGACCATTTAGCTAATGCTCCGCTATTGCCATTATTTTTATTCTTTCCTGGTGTTTGATTTTAATAAATTGATTATAATAAATTATAAAGTTTGCATCAATAATCAAAATTACCAGCAAATCCACACATGTCAAAAAATATGATCCCTGATTTGTACCCTTTAAAACAAACAGTTTGTAAATAACAACTGAGGTTTGATAGCCTTGAGCTACTTACTTTCCTCCAAATACAAACAATGAGTCACATTGCCTTTTATTAATGTTGATATTTTGATTGAGTTCAGGTTAATCCTCTTTAAGACCTACTGTCTTAATCCTTGTCTGGTTGCAGGTAATCTTCAAAGAGCTTGTTGGAAATGATCTGCTAGCTATCTATGTAACCCATGACATCACAGATGCATCAACAATTTGGTTGACTAATTAAGATATATCGTGACAAAGTAAATTCTCGTCAATAGGTGGGGTAGTGGGTTAAGCAACCATTGTCCCAGTTGTATTTTTGTGCTGACTTTTGTTTTTCTTTTTCTTGTCACTGTCCACAGACATCAGTGCTTATCTTTTTGATCATTTTCTGCTGTACCAAATAAACTAAATCTTTCTTGTAGTAGAGAAAAGAAAAAAGCTAGATATGGTAATATGAATGAAAAAAAAAAAAAAGTGGATATTAACGATTTCCTGGGAGATAAGATTAAAAAAAAAGAAATCTCATTAAAAGCATCATTCTTGTTGTTGCAGACTCCAAATGTGGGTAGGCTTACAGCTACATCATGTTAAAACACTGGTTCCTGTATGTTATATATCAGTTAAGTTAAGCAATGTCGAGGCTGGTCAGTACCTAGATGGGTGACTGCTTGGAAATACCAGGTGCTGTAAGCTTGGATGTGTGGGTGGTGTAGTGGATAATGGCTCCGAATTGTTAATTGGAGAGTCTACTTCTAATTCCAGCTGGGTTTGTTATATTCACTTATGTGCAAATACCTGTGGGAAAGATATGAATCCACTTCTTTTCCCCCCAGCTTTAATTAGTAAGATTTGTATCTCTAAAGCATTATTTTCTCAAACAAAAAATTCTTACAATCTAAAAGTATTTTTTGGTTTTCAAAAACCTGCAATGGTTTTGTAAGCAATAGATGACAATCAATCAATCAATCCAAATGTGGATAATGTTAATTGAGATGTATGTATGATTTAAATATGATTTTATTAATTTTAGTTTTACATATGATTTAATCTTTAAAAAATATTCAGTGTGTGCAAAAGATTACAATATTTTATAACAAAAAAAAAAATTTCCACTGCGTTTTCAAGGGGGTAGTAATCTTTGAATAAAGTTATTTTTTTCTTAATGATAATCATTCAAACCACAATTGAAAAGCTATTTGTCTGAAACTGATATAAAATATTAGTGCTTACTTGTTTGACAATATTTTAATGTTGGGAATATGTATTTTCTATTACTGATGGTAAATGATTGTGTCATTTTTGGTTATCCATACTGCAGCTTGTAAATTTCGATGAGCTTTCATCATACTTAGATAAGGAAAGCTGATTCAACATCCACTTGACTTTTAAATTCAGTGAACAAATAACAGGTGCCCACTGTTCTGTTGCTTTCTATGTTATAATGTAACAGATTCTAACTTATCTCGGAGCATTTAGAATATGTAGCCCCTTCTATCTAGGCAAAGAACTTAAATTCATTGAAAATACATTCAAATCAATATAATACACTACTTCATACTAGCCACAAAAAGAAAGCTCTAGAATGAATTTATATGAACTGTAAATGTAAAACTCAAATATCATGATTTTTTTTTTTTTTTTTTTTTTTTTTTTCAAGTCCTAAGAAAACTTTGTCTTGCAATTCATCAGTGGACCTGGATGAATTTTCAAAACTGACCTGTGTGGGGAGAATTTAAAATCGGGAGGAAAATTGTTGCACTGGGATAATCCCGCTCTCTCAGCCTGGGGAGTCTTTATCTGATGGCATGAGGAATCATTACAACCAGAGACTTCTGAAGAGTTGTTAGCAGGAGTCACAGAGAAGTGTGGGTGGTGGATGTGGTGCATTTCAGATCCTCTTTATATTGATGGTTGGACTTAAAGTCTCTGTCCCCTTCGGATGGTTTGATGCCAGGGAGGCCGATTTGCAGCAATGGTTTCCCAGGTCTTAGTTGATGTTGGCCTGTGCCATAGATATCTTCAACTGATCCTTGAAGCACCATTTTTGGCTTGTGTGTAGCCTCTTGCTGCTGGTAATTTCTCCAAACAGGATGATACATGGGAGTTGAGTGGGACGCATTCTTGACACATGATCTGTCAATTGGAGGTGGTGTTGCAGGATGGTAGCCTTATGCTGGGGAGAGATGTCTGAGAGAGGACCTCATTGTTGTCAATACGATCCTCACAACTGATGCAAAGAATTCTTCAAAGCTTTGTTTGTTGCAACCACTCCAGACATTTCATGTCCCAATGATACAAAGTCCAGGTCTTGCAAGTATACAGAAAGGTGGAGAGGATCACGGCCTGAAAGACCATGATTTTGGATTTATGGTGAAGCAATGATTGCTGAAGACCCAATGTGAGAGTGTTCTGTAATGCATTGTATCCCACACTTTAAGAGTATCTTGTATGGATTTGGCTGAAAGCCATGAAAGCTTTGATCATTAATCAGAACACACAACTGTTGTCATTTTGTCACTACTTTCTTTTCAATTCTCTATTCTTTCTTTTGGTTCAGTAGGAGTAGATTGGTTCACTATTGTAAAGTTCACAATCTTCTTTGGTCTTTTGAACAGGAGTAGAGGTTTATCCCTTGTACCCTGTTTAGGATTGGGTTTCTGGTCCCTTCTAATGTCTTTTCATTCTCTTTTACTCCCAGTAGCCTTTTGTGTCTTAGTGGCATTATCACCTTGCTTGGAATGAATTCTTAAAAAAAAATCTTAAGCAGCATTTTTAAATTTTCTTTAAGTGAAGCATTTTCTCTATTTATTTGATGTCTATGAAATACAAAATCCCAGTAATATTATGTGTATTGACCCAGAATTTTGTGATAAAAAGTTACAGTAATAAGATGGAGCAAAACTAAGAATGAAATAATTGCAATAATGAAATCTCAAGTGCTGTGATAAAAAAATAAGATGGAATAAAACTATTGCTGCTGCCACTACTACTACTATTATTATTGACCCAGGGTATTGGGATAAAAAACCATAAATAATGAAAACTGTATTACCCTTGTGTACTGGGGTTAAGAGCAACAAAAATAGGTAAAGAACTGCTTTAAATAAATGGTGCCAAATTTTTTGGTTATCTGATACACAATGCTCATTGCTGCCTCAAAATTGTTCTACCACTGATTCATTGATTCTGCTGAAGACTTTTGTGTAGCTACCTTGATTTAAATGACTTAGAGCAGAAAGAATCATAATAGCTTTAATATTCTAGAAATTACACTCTTTGATGAATTATGTTGTTTTATTGTTTTACAAGAGTAAAAATTGTCATCCCTTGTGGTTATTTTAGTATGGCAGCCAGTGCCTGAAGGATTTACCAAACTTGCCACTATTTACCATAATGATAACAGGAAATAATGCTGTAGATAAATAAGGAATGTTTGTTTATATTTCAATGTTGCCATATTTGTTTGGAAATTATTGTGTTGTTAAGAAATCACCATTGACTATAAATGACGATGTTTGTTCTTTAAATTTTGGATGCTACATTTTTAATATTTATTTATTTCTGTAAACAGTTTTTGTACTATAACTTTCCTTATCATTGATTCTTTTCTTATGCCAATTCAAGGCCTCTGATTGGGAGATTGGAGGTTTTGAGAAGCATGGAACCACCTCTTAATTGCTGTTGTTCCCAGGTCCACCTTTCCGGAAGCAAGGCCTCTGACCGGGAGATTGGAGGTTTTGAGGAGCATGGAACCACCTCTTAATTGCTGTTGTTCCCAGGTCTACCTTTCCGGAAGCAAGGCCTCTGATCGGGAGATTGGAGGTTTTGAGAAGCATGGAACCACTTCTTAATTGCTGTTGTTCCCAGGTCCACCTTTCCGGAAGCAAGGCCTCTGATCGGGAGATTGGAGTTTTGAGGAGCATGGAACCACCTCTTAATTGCTGTTGTTCCCAGGTCCACCTTTCCGAAGCAAGGCCTCTGATCGGGAGATTGGAGGTTTTGAGGAGCATGGAACCACCTCTTAATTGCTGTTGTTCCCAGGTCTACCTTTCCGGAAGCAAGGCCTCTGATCGAGATTGGAGGTTTTGAGGAGCATGGAACCACCTCTTAATTGCTGTTGTTCCCAGGTCCACCTTTCCGGAAGCAAGGCCTCTGATCGGGAGATTGGAGGTTTTGAGGAGCATGGAACCACCTCTTAATTGCTGTTGTTCCCAGGTCCACCTTTCCGGAAGCAAGGCCTCTGATCGGGAGATTGGAGGTTTTGAGGAGCATGGAACCACCTCTTAATTGCTGTTGTTCCCAGGTCCACCTTTCCGGAAGCAAGGCCTCTGATTGGGAGATTGGAGGTTTTGAGGAGCATGGAACCACCTCTTAATTGCTGTTGTTCCCAGGTCCACCTTTCTGGAAGCAAGGCCTCTGATTGGGAGATTGGAGGTTTTGAGAAGCATGGAACCACCTCTTAATTGCTGTTGGCCCCAGGTCCCAGCTATGGGCAAATAGTAAAAAAAAAAAAACAAACAAAACCAAAACACTATGAAAGTATAAAGATTTTTATAGCAAAATGACATTTAATTCAACACTAACAAAATATAAAAATACATTTTTATAGTAAAATTACCAACAATAATTTTTATCATGTACAAACGATATATCTAAAAAATATACCTTTACATTGAAAGTATAAAATTATGTACACAATATCTGTAGTTGAAAGCTTAAAATTGCATACAATATAATTAGAACTTGGCATCTATAGAGGTTGATATGCTGCTAAACAAAATCAACCAACTGACTGACAAAAATCAAAACTTTCAAGCTAAGTGTTCTTTAGCATTAAGCCTGTCCTGAAGTAGTAGTACCTGTTAGGGTCCCAGCTATGGACAAATAGTGAACCCCCCCCCCCAAACAGAAACAAAACACTAGGAAAGTATAACAATAGCTATGTATAATGAAATTACCAAAAATACATTTTATCTGTAGTTGAAGGCATACAGTTGCATTTAAATATTTAGATTTCAGGATTAAATAACCCATTGAGGTTGATATGCCACTAAACAAAATCAACCAACTTATGCCAATTTCCCAGAGTGTAGAACAAGCTTTTAAGAAAACTTACTGTCATTTTTATCATGAGTTGGAAAGTTTTTATTTTCCGGGTTTTGTTCTCTGATAGCATTTAATGTAAAATATAACATTTTTACAAGCAAATAAATAAAGAAAATCTTGTCTTTGTGGTTAGAAGACAAAACTGTGAATTTTTTCTCAAATTATTTTATATTTACTTTCAGACTGCTATTCGTGTTCCCCGTGATTTCACAGGCTGCAGTACTCTCAAAAAATACTATGCTCAATTACAGTTTCTACAGAGCAGATTTAAATTGGGCCAAGATGATGAAAATGCAATTCCCTTTACCTGGTAAGTGCAGAAGACTAAAAGAAAGAATAAAATAATTGAAGCTGAAAAGGAAATTCTAACAATTTCCATGATTATTTGTTTAATCTACTGTAGTCAGACTCACAAGAAAAAGAAAACAGTAGGGTTTTCAGAAAGAAGGTAATAGAAAAAGGCAATATACTTGACACTGGACAACTGAGAAAGTTAGAATTTAGTGGAAAGATAAGAAAAGTGTATCCAGTTTGATGAGTGATTTGTTAGAGATAGCTGTAAAATTAAATTGGGAACTGTATTTGATAGCATTGAAAACTCGCTAGAACTTTTTATGAAAATGAGGGTAATATCAGAAGCTGAATGAAACTTCTTCCTTACAATTGGAATATAGGGAAAATGAATTTGAAGTCAGTTCTTTTCTTAGACTTGATGCCACCCAAGGCTTGGGAACTCGGTCCACCTTGCTATTTAACCTATAGCTGAAGGTGAAGAAATGGTATCATGGCTTTCCAACAGACTAAACCATAATTTGAACTCTGCTTACCATTTCCACTTTCAGTGCAGATAATTTTTAGGCTACCCTCACTTCGGTTAGCTACAGATTAGCAGGAAAAATTCTTTTTTTGAAAACTATAATAAAAGGATGCAAAAATCTGTAATTTGTTTCTGGGTCACAATTACCTGATGATGCTTTTTGCTCCCGGGTCACAATAACCTACTGGCATTAAATGACCCATTAGGTTGATATGCCATAAAACAAACCAAGCAATTACTTGACAGCACTTTTTTTCTCTGGGGGTCACAATTACCTGCAAGTGCTTTTGTTTTTTTTTTTCTCTGGAGTCACAAAGTCAAGATTCATAGCTTTGATTATACTGCTGCAGGCTTCCCAGTGACTGGGGTAGGCAGCAGTTTCCTAGCTCTTACTCTTTCTTTCCAAGCATCTCAGTCAATTGAGCTAATGTAGGCAAGGCCACACTCTCACACATCTCTCCCAATGCAGTCCTTCCATGTCTTCCTAGGTTTAGTTCAACCTCTGTGACCAGGAACCCTGAACTTCTGATGTATAATGAAGCTAGTTCAAGACAACTAGTGTGCAGCACTGATGTTATATCCTCAATACCAAGCTTTGTTAACAACTCTGAAGTGGGGGTTTCATACTGAGGCTGGGTGCCGCAAATCCAGCAAATCAATGCCGGTACATTTTTTACTCTGGGGTCAAAATTACCTGACAACACTTTTTTTACTCCGGAGTCACAATTCATGGTTCTTTTCATGTTTTCTGCTCTAGGGGCACAGGTATGATCTGATTTCAAGAGGATGCTTATTGTGGAAAATACAAAGATGAAATGAGTCAGTGTTAAATAATATTGAATTTGGAGATAACAGGGCAAAATAGGTTTCTCTATTTAATGAAAGTGGTTTTCTTTGAAAATAGAAATTCCTATTTGTCTTTATCCTACTTTAAGAGATATTTTAGCTTGAGGTTACATTTACAGTATCCAGTGAAAAACTAACTAGCATGAGACTGATTTGTTCTCCCTGCAACACATTCACAAAAGTGCTTCAATAATTCTATAACCTGATGTATAATTATTAGCTGAATTTTGATTTGAAATTTTCACTGTATAATGTTCAATCCAATTGATTAATATCCACCACTGAATTAAGTGTATTGACAAGGAAGGAGATGACTTAAAAAATAATTGTCTATGAAGTCAGATCAATAAGTTTACAACGTGGCATGTAGCTCTGCTGAATTTTGCTAAAAAAATTTTTCACTGTATAATGAAAATTCATCCCCAAATTATATTGAAAAATGATTTTTTTTTTGTTTGAAATATATATTTTGTAGTGGATCTATTTTAGTTTTGAAGTAACATATGCAGCTGAATATTTGTGCTACATGCTTTATTCCTATGTGTATTTATATTTCAGGAAGCAGTAAGGGGAGTTTAAAAAAAAAAAAAAAAAAAAACCCATTAGTGCCATAGCTTATAAAACATCAACAATAGAAGCACCTATTTCACTAAACAACATTGTATAGAGTAAACCCTTTTTTTTTCTTTTTTTTCATTCTTAGCCATGGACTTATGTGCCAATACATATTTATTTTCTAAGTGGTGATAATTATGAACAGTACCTTTTACAACAATAGCATGTATTGAGAAAAAATTGACTTGTTTTTTGCACATGGGTTTTATTCATCTGTGCACTTAAACCTGGGGTAATGGTTAACAAGCTTGTCTCACTAGATCAATTATGACTGAATAGTGAGTTTGATACTCACTTGGAGCTCCACACTTTCAGCCTTGTGGTACATCTAAGATATTCTTAGACTATCATTTTGGGTACTTGGATGTGGTGTTAATGGTTAGCAAGCTTGTCTCACTAGATCAATTACAACTGAATAGTAACTTTGGTCTTGTGCCACATATATGCTATGCTTAGAAAATTACCATATCTTTATTCATCTTTATCTAAGATCAATGAAAATAACTATTAACACAGTCTTTTTTTTATCCATACTCTTTTAGTTAAAAGTTCCAAACACGGCTGAGAAAAAAAATCCTTTTATTGTAGTTCTTTATTAATCTTTTTAATAAAGACTTTATTTAAAATCCTTGTTTTTATTACTTTTTGTATGACTTTTTACTTTGTTCTAAAAGTCTGCTTCAATTTACTTATTTATCTTTTAATTTTTTCATTTTTAGGGAAGATGTTCACACAGGGAGAGATTATGTATATCGGGACATAAAATTTGAACAAGCCTGTATATTGTACAACATTGGTGCCTTGCATTCCATCCTTGGAGCTGCTGATACAAGAACAACTGCAGAGGTAGGTTTTGAGGTTGAGTGGCTTCAGGAAGGGTATCTGGTTGTTTAAAAATGTAAATTCTATAAGCAATAGTATCTATATACCAGAATTTATTTTCTTGTCTTTGATATATAATAGACTAGCTTAAAAGCCACCCTGTTGGATGACATTTAAACTAGCTCCTATGGAGGGCTCTTGATCAGCTTGTTCAAGAGTTTGAGAGTCCCTAAGTCTTTGCATATTCTTAACATTGGAAGCTCTCCTAGCAGCCATTTGATCTGGGTTTTCATTTGCATGGGATTTTCTTTTCCTCTCTGCAGCCTTGACTCTTTTGATTGCAATCTGGTCCTCTGTTGGTGGATATTTCTTTTTGTGCTGCTGTATGCAATAGGCATCAATAAACTGCAGAACTCAAAATTGATTGCTGCATTTAAGTATTGCATTAATATTTAAACTTACCTTTTTAAAAGTTCAATGATAGTTCTTCTGCTGCCACTTAATTTAAAGACAATTTGATATATGTAGGTCTTTACTTTCCTTACAAACAATTATTTTTATTTCATGAGTGACTTTCGCCGGATTTCATAATTAATTTTGATTATTCACAAATTTATTTCCAAGTTATAAAAATTGTTATCGTATAAAAAAAAATGTTGCAAAAAATCACACAAAAAAAAATGGCTGAAAACAATTGCAGTAATGAAAACTTATGAATCTAAAATTTCCGTAACCGTAATTTCTATTGAAAGTTAGAGATATGTCTTTTTTTAATTGAAAAAGTGACACACTAACATTCGCATTTATTATATAGATATATTTATTCAAGTTGAATCTTACATATTGTTATTTTTTTTTCTATATGAAGTAAAATTTTGTCTCTTAAGATTGTCTTAAATAATGTTGCTGTATGATCCACATACCTGGCTATATATAATTAGTGATTGTGTGATGCCACTCTATGAATATTGGTATTAGGAATAATGTAAATGACCAATATTTACCTGTCCCTGAACAAAGTGAATGCTTACAGAATCAAATCAGACTTGAGACATCTGTTGTCACAATGTGGGAAACTTAAAAAACAAAAATGACAAAAATAAAAGCAAAGCAAAACTAAATGAGATTGGCTAAACTGTGTGTCCAGACACGTCTGACCAAAAAAAAAAAAAATCTTTAAAACTCAAAAATGTAAAATTTAGCATTCACGCATCTTCCCCTTGGTAAATAATTATAATTGACACTCATGTCTATACTCCCACTTCCACACATATATAATTCCATAATTAAAAACATTACTTTAGTGGAATCTTTATAGAGGACACAACACTTTACACAGAACTTTTCCATTTGCTTAAGACTCAATTATATAAAAGAAAAAAAATTATTTTAACCAAACAAAAATTGGTATGTTGTAAAACTAACAAATCTGGCCCAAGCTTGATATTTGACTTTTATTAAAATGGTTTACAATATTAGAAATTTTAATCTGGGTATGACAATAAACTACATCTGGCAGCAAGGCCTCTGATCAGGAGGTTTTGAGGTGTTAGCACTTGTTAGGGTCCTAGCTATGGGCAAGTAGTGAAACTCCCAAAACAAATACTATCAAAGTATAAAAATGCCAGTAATATATTTTTATATATAAAAAAAAAATTATCAACAATATGTCCATACTAACAAATTGTAGTGACTTCACCCAAATCTGTTTAAAATACAATCAAACAATCAACATGAACTCATTCATGACATTAATCCATATAGTATCCTACAATTTCTGAAATCAGACTATATTCTAAAATATAACTTCAACAAAACTACAACATAAAACACACATTTCACCACCTTTAGTAATTGTGTCAACACAAACATGTATATGCACAAAAGCTGAATATCTACCATGTATTCAATTGTGAAAGCAGAATAACATATATTTTTATTACTTCCAAGCTCTCAAGAAAATTATATTTTGGCATTGAGTCATAAGGAGTTAATATGCTGTTAAGCAAATCAATTAAAAACCTTGTCTGGTCAGCAGCTTATACAAGTTGAAAACGTTGAAGAATTCCTTTAATCAAAATCAGTCATTCTTTTAAAATGAAATATGCAGTTTAACTGAAATGTTTGTGAAGTCATAGAAATCCAGGGAAATGATTTTAATGACTGAATAATGATGTTATAAATTTGTCAAAACCCATGTTGAACTTTTGTATAAACCTACTAAATTATTTTGATTTATTTTCAGGGTATGAAGGTGTCCTGCACTCATTTTCAGTGTGCTGCTTGGGCCTTTGAATACCTACGTGATTATTACACAGCTTACAGCCAGGACTTATCTCGTGAAATGATGTCCTATCATGTTAACCTTATGCTTGTAAGTTGCTGTAATAATTTCTCTTCCATTTTTTTTTTTTTTTTTTTTTTTTTTTTTTTACTTATTTTTTTAAATAATTTTTCATATTATTTTGTTTCTAAGGTAAAACTAGTTGAATTGAAATTTTGTTTTTATTTTAATTTTTAAACTTTTGGGATTATAATAGGAATGTTTTTAAGTTTAGACGGAAAAGAAATCTTCTTCCCATAGCTGTTTTATTAAAGTAAATATAATTAAAAGCTTAACGAATGTTAATTTTAGTTTTTGTTGTTTTAAGTGAGTATAATACATTAATAATATTTGAAAAAAATAATTATAATTGACCCCTAGAAATCACTACAAATCATTAGCTGAGCTGGTCATGTTACAAGGATGAGTGATGACATAATACCTAAGGTCCTCCTTAGCTTGACAGTGGACAAAGGACAGTTAGATGGCCATGACTCGGTTATCTGTCTTCTTTATGGCAATGAAGATGTGGTTCTACAGAAGGATGTTAAGGATATCATGGACCATGCATGTGAGCAACGATGAGGATGCAAACAAGGAGGAGGCTTATACTTAACATCATGAAGGGGCAGCTGAAGTTCCTGGGACACATAATGAGGAAGTAAGGCCTGGAGAATCTAATACTCATAGGTCGAATAGAAGGAAAAAGAGACAAGGAAAAACAATGCATGACATACCTAGCAGCAAAGTGGTCTGGGGGGAGGTGGCAGAGGGAAAGAACTTATTGAGAGCTGCAAGGGATAGAGGGAGGTGGAGAGCCATGATCGCCTATGTCCTGAAAGGATAGAGCACATAGAAAGAAGGAAAGATTAACCTCTCAGCTGTCAATGTGCCTTGTACTAACTTTGAGCAAGTTGCCCTGGATAGAAATAACTGGAGATATTTGTGCCAGAGTGGTATCAGAAATTTCAAAATTAATTGTATTGGCTAGCTACGAGTGTCAGCAAGTATTCCTGTGGCTATTTCCCAAGATTCTTACTGTTGCACAATAGGTGGACTTGTATGTAGATCACTAGCAGGACTGAAGTGTCAGATACAACACAAACATAAAAAATGAATGAGTTTGTCAGATCCTCATACATCAAAATCAACAGGAGAGTCCATCACACACACACACACACACACACACACACACACACACACAACGTTGATCTGAAAAGTAACATTCTTCGATGTGAGAGGCATCATCCACAGTGGGTTCTTGCCACAGAGCCAGACGATCAATCAACACATCTACAAAGAGATCTTGCAGCGTTTGTTTTGCTCAGTGTGCAAGAAGATATGAGTTGAGACAATATAAATAAATTGTGGCTGCTTAACCATGGCAATGCACCTGCTCACAACGCCCTGAGTACCCATAAGTTCCTGGCCAAGAAGAACATTGTCATACTGGAACCACCCTCCTATTCACCTGTTCTTGCTCCATGTGACTTTTTTTCTTTTCCTCAAGATCAAGATGACCTATTTTGAAGGTATGGAAGTCATCAGGACAGCTGTAACAATGGTGCTGAGAGGCATACTAGAAGAATCCTTCCAGCAATATATAGAAGCATGGTAAAGTGCATTAGACTCAAGGGGGAAACCATGTAGTTTGTTATTTGGAATTGAAATACATTGTTTGTGACACTAGTCCCGTGACTTTTCAGACCGATATCTATCTATCTATCATATATATATATATATATATATATATATATAAAATTTACTTATTTAAAAATATGATTCCATTGCTACACAAGAATTACCATGTTTCAAAAACAGAAGCTAAAAACTTCAAATTCAATTATAGAATTAAATTAAAGTCCCTAGTTCTGTTTCATTTTCAAGTGAATTTTGGAATAACTAATTTTGAAATTTACTGAGTTTTTTTAAGCACATACATTGATAATATTAGTTTCTATGGATATGGGGAAATCCAATCATTTTAACAAGGGGTTGTAGGGTATTCTTTTTCACTTACAACTATTGTATCAGCTTTCAAAAAAAGAGGTTAAGTCAAGGTAGGGTAGGGGTGCCTTTTCAAACGAATGATGACATCCATTCAACACATGTCTGCTCTTTTTCAATGACAAAAAGTTTTTCGGCACTTTTGTTTCACCATTAAATTTGTACTTGTATGCATAAAGATTTTTTCTAAAAGGGTTGTTTGTATATGAATACGTCGTATTGTACTACAATTTTAAAATATTATTGATAATTTACAACAAGTAAATTACTCCTATTTTGTTTCATATTTTTGTCTGAAGTAAGTTATTTTTATTTGTTTATTCTTTAATTAATTATGAAATAATCAGCTCATAATTGTCATAACTTTTTTTAATAATTTTAATTCCAGGCCCAAGCACAAGAGTGCATTCTGGAGAAATCAATGAGTGACAGTCGGAAGAGCACCATCACAGCCAAAGTTGCAGCAGAAATTGTTGAGTACTACAAACTGGCATTAAAGAACTTTGCTATTGGCTATGACCAAGGAATTTTAGGTTCCAGCCTATATAAGGTACTTGGTTTTAACTATACTTCCAGTATTTCATCCTTATTACTTACATACTGAAAGCAATGTGTGCAGATTTTAAACAATGAAGCATAATCTGTATTTTTCTTTGCATTTTTTTTCTTGATGTCATTTCTTGTGTTGTCTTTAATGAAAATCCTATAAAAGATGGATTGCTGCACAAATACACAATTATATATTGAGTGCTGGTGTTAATAAAATAGTGCTCAATGTAATATAACATACCTATAAATATACTTTTTTTTCCCTCACTGTTAGCACAACACAATCTTCAGGTGCTGAATTGAGTCTCAAGTCAACACCTGAAGATTGAGTTGTGCATGAGACTCCAAGTTTTGCTACCAAAAAGAAAAATGAATATATATGGCAAAAGACTGTGGCAATTTTCTGGTCCTCCTCCTTGACACTTAGATGCTGATGTTATATTTACAGGGTAGTTGTTAATCTGAAGGGTATGCTTGACGGGCTCAGTTCAAAATCCACTGTAGGTTACCCAGATCAACCTGATGAAGGCCAGAGGGCACAATGGTAGAAGTGTTGTGATAACAACAACAAAGATATATATCTGAGGGTGATGGAAGGAAGAAATATAAGAAATAATGGTTACAATTTTGCATTGAAAACACTAAAGAGATATATATATATATATATATATATATATACACACACACACACACACACACGTGTGTGATAAATTCTTTTACTCCCACTATCTATATTTTAAAGTAATTAAATTTTGAACAATCCATAAAGCATCCAACCACTTATATTAATTGAAAAACAAGTCTACCTAGGGCAATGGTACTTTGGTTTCCTTCATGGTACTCCTCTTGTGAACTCGTACATTTATCTCAATGTATATTTCATTTTCCAAAATTCTGCCAATCTTCTTTTGGGGTCGCTGTCACCTTCCTCTCTAATTTTGTTCATGGCATTTCTGTACTAATGTTTAGTCATTGTGGAAAATCCAAAAGATACAGAGAGTGAAATCTTGATGGTAAGTGAGGGCTGACAGATCTGGGTGATATATTTTGCTTTAAAAAAAAAATTTAAAAAAATAAAAAATAGCATGTGATGTGAAGGTTCTGCTGGTTCAATCATTGTGATGGGTACATTGTACATGAGCTCACTCAATGGTATCTTGCTACTGAGCCACCCCAAGGGAGAGTTTGTTCATGCATATTCAGTAAGGACCATTCTGATTGGTTTCCAAGTTCGATGAAATATGCAAAACTGGTTCTTGAGATATTCAAAATGACTAGATACATTTGTACAGCATCATACTAAATATAAAATGATTTTATAAGATATTTTTACTGACTTTATGCTTTGTTTTCTCTCTCCATCTGATTTTCTAGGCATGGAAGAAGCGAATGGAGTGCAAGATGCAATTTTACCAATGTATCAAGTACTTTTATCTTGGACAACAAGCTGATGACCATCAAAAATGGGGAGAACGGGTCACTTACTTTTCATCTGCCCATGATAAACTCCAAGAATGTTTAAAACTCTCAAAGGTACGAGCTTTTTTCTTATTGTTTCAAGTTTGGATGCACATTGTATTCTTGTATGCATTTTATCAGTGTTTTTAAAATGTGTGTATGTGATTGATAGTCAGAGCACTCTCCTTTATATAAGTACTAGTTTACCTATGTTGTCAAAAATGATATTTTCAGTATATTTTTCATTTATTATTACTGTAAACGTCTTTAAAAGTCTACCATTGTCATAAACACTTTGTCAACTGACATTGCCAGTGCAAGGGAGATTACTCTAGTACAGCAAAAAGTTTAGGCTGTACAGACAAAAAAACACTTAGTGTATTATATACTAAAATTTATTATTATTTCAATCCTCACTGATTTAGACTAGTGTAACCGAACTTGTCTGCTCATTTGACTGTGGTGAAAATCTTATTTGTACCTGCCTTTTTTGACTGTGGTGTAAACCCGGATTCATGCCTGCCTGCCTGCCTTTTGACTGTGGTTATGCCATCTGAACTTATATCTGTATTTTGACTCTCATATAAACCAGACATGTTCCGGCTCTTTTGACTTTAGTGCCAGTTGGACCTGTGTCTGCTTTTCTATTATTTTTTTGTGATTTTTCTCTAAAATTAAATGAATTGACAAGAATTGATATAACATTAAATTAAGCATCCTAAACTTAAGAATATTATGCCTCTAACTTCTACCTGAGATAGACAATATGCAGAAGTGACTTTTTTTTTTCTTTTCTTTTTTTTTTTTGCATTTTTCTCCTCCGATATAATAACTTGTTTAGTGTTGCTGTAATTCAGTGGTTCCCAAACTTTTATTTTCTCCAGGCTACATTTTTGTAATGAAAATTTGCTCGTGCCTCACCAAATTTTACGTAATAAAAAGTACATTTAAAAATAAAAAAAATAGAGAGGGGGAGTTGCAGGGAGATAACTGCAGATTCAAAGTCCAAACATTATCATTGATAACTCTCTCCTCCAATTTGATGATCCTAGTTACTATATTCTTAATACCTGATATAATGCAAAAATATCACAATGATAAAATCAGTCAATAATTATTTATAACTATTTATGCTGGAACTCATGCTTGCAATCACAAGTAATCCATAAAATATTTAAAATTTTGATTTCAGATTTATCTTTGGCATATGAATTTTTTCAAACTGTTTCTAAATCTTTGTCTTTCAATCATTCTGCCTCACCTGCTGTCCTCTTCCATTGCACTGTTTGAGAACCACAGTCTTAGCATCTTCCTTCTTCTTCTCATTATTATTATTATTATTATTATTGCCCCTTCTTTATTATAACATTAACTTTTTCAGGATGAAGAAGATGATATACATGAACCCCTACAGTTTACATATGATGTTGTTGTAGGAAAGTAAGTGAATTTTATCTTTGTTTCCCATATCCGATAAGGTGTAATTTGCTAACATTTAATCCCTTGTTATTTCTTGTAATTTATTTATTTTTTTATTTTTTTATTTTTTTTATTTTATTTTTTTTTTTTTGACAAATTTTAAAAAGATTTTGTTTTGTCTCTTTTTAATCATAAAAATGTGCTGAAGAATTATTGCAACCCTGCCTAACAAAATCAGTAATATTGTTACTATAAAAAAAAAGAACACATTATACAAAATGTAAACTCATTAATATATTTACAGTGATTATTTGCTTCTATCTTTTGTTCTTTTTCTCTAGATTTAATTCAGCTAAGAAAGACAATGATTTTATCTACCATGAAAAAGTTCCAGCTTTAGATAGTCTTCCTGAAGTAAAAGGTAAAAAACATTAACTATTTTTATGCAAGACATTTCACTTTTATTCATCAACAGAATCTTTCTTACGTCCTTTCCATCTTTGTCCATATTTTAGCTTTCCATCTTTGTCCATATTTTAGCTTTCCATCTTTGTCCATATTTTAGCTTTCCATCTTTGTCCATATTTTAGCTTTCCATCTTTGTCCATATTTTAGCTTTCCATCTTTGTCCATATTTTAGCTTTCTATTTTTTTAAATTTCTTTTATTCCATCTTAAAACATTTTACTCTTCTATTGAAATTTGTTCTTCCATTAACCATCTCTCCCTAATCCTCTTATATATGTATTTTTTTCTCAATCTACCTTCTACTCCACATAGGGCTTTGTCTGCAAAAAGAGTGATTAAAGATTCAGATATTTATCAATCGTCTTCATTTTCTTTTATCTTGGGAGTTCCAAATTATGCTACAGAATTTGCATATCCCAATTGGTTGTCTTGGTTAATACAAGGGCAAGCTTTATGGCTTCAACAGACTTTAAGATTACACCATTCTTTGATGTATATTTTGGAATAGAATATTTTTCTTTTTCATATTGGAAGTGTTAATCTGATTTTCAACCCCACTCCCTCACCGACTCTTTATGTTAAGTGATAAGACAAATGATGCATTCTGGGTTCAATTGGTGTTGTAACCTAGGAAATGTCACTGGATAGAATAATCACATGGAGGTTGGTAATGAACAATAATACTTGGGACAAGAACAACACATAAGCTTTGCCAGCAGTAGAGGAAGTAGTCAACTGCTAGAAGTGAGTCAAGTGAATTCCATAATGAATCTCCAACTGCAGACCAACATACATTATTTACTACTGTATTTATATGAATGGGGACATAGCATTATCATCCGTAGGTATGCTAAAACAATTGGCAATGATGGAAGGTCTTTGAGGCATTGAATTGACCAGCCAGTTCTTCACTACAACACACACACACACTGAGTTGATGCACTTAGATCAAAGGAGAGATCGGCTTCCAAGCTCTGGTCCTCAAGGGTTTTGGAGGTGCACCCATATACCATTGTATCACCATCATAGATATTCACAAATGATTGAAAGTATACTCTTAGGCAGATCATTTATGTAGAATAGGAAGAAGGTTTAACCAAGACGCAAACCTTGAGGGATGTCTGCATTGATCATCTGGGATTCTGAGAACTGGCCATTAACAACTATTTTCAGGGACTTACCTGTCAAAACTTTATAACTGAGAAAACTCTTCTAATGACTCTATAGCTACAGAGCTTGAGCCATATACCTTATGTTACACCTTGTCAAAGGTCTTTGAAATATCAAATTTTGACTGTCCTTGAGATGTATTTATTGTCAAGTATGTAAATATCAAAAGTAGACACTGAGGTGAACACCAAGTGTTCACAATCTTCAGGCCATTTATGTTTTGGCTTGACTATTTTATATAATTTATATAATAATTTGAAACATAGCTGTTACTACCAACCCAATAACCATTAGAATAATACAATAGACCTTGCTACACATAATGCACCATTATGTAGCATATATAGTCAAGCTAAAACAACACACATGACTTGAAGATTGCATATATATATATATATATATATATATATATATAGGCAATAAGAATTAATACTAACAAGCTTTGTTAAATCCAACTGACATAGGTCTATTTAATTTTTATTGTATTTTTCCAATTTTGAATAAGTTCATACAACATTTATCAAAATTGTGGATAAAGTGTCCAAAGTTCATGTTTTGTTCTGTTAAAGTAATTTCAATTGTTTCAGCAGTCATTATCAGGAAACAGTTGAACATATCAATCATCATATTACAAACAACTAAAATACAATTATCAACATGACTAATATTCAAAGATAAGACAGAAATACTATACAGTACAAGGTTGGGCTAAAAAGTTCATATGCTGACTATGAAGGAGTGATGCCAGAGCTGTGAAATCTTGCATGCATTAATTTCAACTCTTCTTATTAATAACTGCATTGTTTATTTCCAGGCAAATAGACATCTGACTGTTGAAAGAAGACTCTTGTACCTGTTGGTAAAAAAAAAAGTCATCAGCAGCAGATATATCATCATCACTCTGTGACTAGTTCCCAGCCAAGTGTTTTTTCATGTTGGGGGACAGAGGATAGTCAAATCGGGAGAATAGGCAGTGTCATCAACCAGTTCAAAGCTAGTCATGCACAGAAGCTATTGAAACCAAGGACTTGTATGCTGGAGCATTGTCCTGATGAAACAAGACCCTTTTTGCCAGTTTTCCTGGATGTTTGGTCTTGATAGCAATTTCATAATTGTCTCAGCAAGTTGGCATAGTACTCTCCATGGATGATGTGGCTCTTTTGAAGGTAGTCAATAAACAGAATGCCTTTTGCATTCCAAAAAACTGAGTCCATCACCTTCCCTTGGAAATGAAATGATCCTGGCCTTCTTTGGAACAGGTGAGGAGGGTTTTTTCTATTGCATGGATTGTCTTTTGTTTGGCTCAAAATGCTGACCACAACACACATCCTGTGTTAGGAAACATTCAAGGAAACCAGCTGAATCTGCATCAAACAATGTCAGATTTTCCTGTGACGTGATCAGCCTTGTGCGCTTTTGATCTGGTGTCAGAAGAGGTGGCACTCACCAAGCAGAAACTTTTGTCATGTCAAGTTCATTGTGCAGAATATTCTCAACTCTCTTGTGTGATATGCTAATAGCATTGGCTATTTGATTTATAGTCAATCACCTGTCATCCATCACCATGTGGTGAACATGATCAATGTTTTCCTCAGTGGTAGCAGTTGCAAGATGTACAGACCTTGGGTCATCTTCATAAAAAAAAAAAAAAACTGTACTGTCCTCTTCTAAATTCAGCTGCTCACTTTTGCACTGTTGATAAAGCTGGAGTGTCATTTCCTGACATAGCAACCATGTCAGCATAAATGTCCTTGGGGCTATACCTTTTTTCTGGAGGTACTTGATAAACCACAATGCCAGATTTTGTCCATTTTCAAGAAAAGTTACTACTAGTTACTTTTGAAGTCTTCAAACAGTCAGCTGTCAGTTTACCTGGAAATAATGCAGTTATTAAGAAGAGCTGAAATTAATGCATAGAAATTTCACTAGTCTAGTGTCACTTCTTCATAGCCAGCCTATATCTCAGCTCTTCCACGTATCTGTGATCAATATAAGCATTTTTAAAGTGACTATTTCAGTCTGTTCTCATCTCTTTGTCATCATTGAAGATTCTTTATTTTCTTTTATATGCTATGTCCCTTCATGACAGGGTTGCTCATGGCTCACCACAAATCTCTGTCTTTTGTTACTCAAAGTAACTTTTTGATTCTTTATCATCCTTCTTAGTCCTTGTTCTGACATCTATTCACGTTTCATGATCTAGTTGATCATGGTTCTCCACAGTTTCCTATATTTGGTTGTTCTAAAGTAATTTTTAAGTCTTTACTATCCAACTTTGTCCTTGTTCTATCATCTCTTCACCATGCAAGATTTCACAGTTCTAGCATCAATTCCTTTATAGTCAGCCTGTGAATTTTCAGCCCATCCTTGTACTCGCTGTAAGGAAAAACTCAAAATTCAAATAGCTATTATTTTACAAAACAACCCACATTAAAAAAAAAAAAAAAAAAAAAAGTATATTTTACCACAGGTGACCATTCTTTGTTTGTATAATATGACACGTTTGGTGGAAGAAGGGCGTATTAAACATTTGATAATTTTGTGGCAATACACGCTTAAAGGTTTTAGGCAGTTTTGATCACCAGTTCTTTTCATGGTCAGCCGTAAAAAATAGTAAATGTAGGACTACTTTACACTTAAGTAAAATAATAATATTTAATAAGAATTTATTGCAGGAAATATCAAGTTTTATGGAAACATTGTTGACAATTATGTATTTAGTTACATAACAAATAAATAAAAATAATATAAATCTTGATGCTATGTTTGATTTGTTGTTAGGTATTTTTCATTTTCTCCTTTGATATTGGCAGCATTTTTGAATACTTTGGCTGCAACGTTAAGTTTCCAGTCATTTTGATGGGTAATAGCAAAATTCTGAAATTTAGAATGATCAAAATTTCAAAAATAGAACCTGTAAAAAGGAATGTTTCAAATTAATATATGACCAAAAATAAAATGCTTTTGACAAAACCTTAATGATTTCACTATAATTAACAATAATTTAATGATATTCCACAGACAAATCTACAGTTTATGTTACCTCATCTCATTGTATAGTTATGAGCTATAAACCTAAATTGAGCTTGAAATATTGTGTAATCGGCTCTAATATTTTGTAAAATACTTGGATATGATATAATGGATAATTTGCAGTGAAAAAAGCAATTTTTTATTTTTTTTTAATTTTTTTTTTTATTGAATACACCCCTCCTCCACTGAACGTGTCATATATAGTATTCATACAGAAGGTGTATAAATATTTGATACATTCTTTTCTTGTGTAGTCTAGTACCCTGTAAATATTTTTATACATGACACCACTTTTGGATTAATTTGAATCTCGGCATTCCATGAAATACCAGGATGTAGCAAAGAAAAATCTTGTCTACCATATTGATAACACTCAGTTCTTAATTGAACAAGAACATAAACATTGAACAGTTTATCCACAATTTTGATCCTGACATACAATATCTTATATATAGACATAATCAATAATCATCAGATCATATGTGTTGTGTTTTGCTCAACTATTTATATATATATATATATATATATATATATGCTGGTCACTGGTATATATATATATATATATATATATATATATATATATATATATGTCACTGGTGCATATATATATATATATATATATATATATATATATATATATATATATATATATGTGGTCACTAGTGCATTATAGGTAGGTCTATTGCGTTATTCTAATGGTTATTGGGTGAGTGGTAATGGTTATGTTTCAAATTAGTCTAGAGGGTGGAAATAATTGTGGATCTGAATGAAGTTTTGTGGTTATTTTATAGTGCTGTTAACTTTTTTTTTTTTTTTACTCATTATTGATTATTAATTACTTCATTATTTGTTGATTGATTGTTATTATTACATTTACTTGTGCTTATGTGTGCATTTGTAGTTTGTTAATTTGTTTATCAGTTACTTTAATTAATTAGTTTATTGATTTGGATTAATAGACCTAACCATAATGCACTACTGACCCTTATATATATAAATAGTTGAGCTAAAACACAACACATGGCCTGATGATTTTGTTCAGTCATGAAACAGACTCCTGCTGCTGGTTCTTGACTTCAATGTCTAAAAACACACACACACACAAACAGGGACACTATAAAGACTGTGCATGCTCAGTGTAAAATTTAAAAAACATGCAAAACGGAGACAGTATAAAATATAAGTAAAACACATCTTGTTCAAACTGTTGATTATGGTAGATTATACACTCTCTCTCAGAAACTATAGCTAACATCTGCTATGCATAGATGTAGTATAAACCACAGGTGGACTATATGGGTGTTGAACAAACAATGTTCCTGAACAGGTGTTTGTAACAGGGATTAGCTAGCCACCCTAGTAGATGTGTGTCTCTGGAAACTACTAGCCAGTCCTCAATATATAATCATATAAAATGATTAGTTTGGTGATATCTTAACCTCTTCAAGTTATTATCTATCCTCATAATTTTCTCTTCCTACCACCTTCTTTCATTCTTTTCACATACCTCATTCATCATTTAATAGTAAGCCTCTCCCTTGAGTGGTTCTCGAACCTTGTATTGAGTGAAATTTAGTATGAAAACAAAAGATACTCATGTTACTGCTTTCTGCAATGGAAAGTTGCTAAGTGTCCACATAAAACTTTTAAGTTATGGAAGGCAGTAACATATAAGTATTGTTTTACTAATATAATCTCCAAACAAGTCTGTTAAGATTTTTATTACATTTTTTTTTTTTTTTTTTTTTTTGAAGAAGGTGTATATTGTGATAAAAATTGTGAATAAACTTTGATGTTCACTTTAAGATCTGTATCAACATATTTAACTCCATAAAACTAACCTTGTATCATATAAAAGATTTCCTAAGAAACTTTCAAACAGTTTGTGTTTTTTTTTTTTTCTTTCTTCCTGGCACCTTTTTTGAGTAAATTGGCATATCTGTTTACTAAGATTTTTTTCACTTGAATAATATTAGCCATATTTTAATTTTCTTTTTTTCTTTTCCTGCAGGTGCTTCTTTGGTCAAAGGAATTCCATTTAATCCAAATGATCCTGAAGTATCAGGTCCAGATATTTTTCAAAAATTGGTTCCCATGGAAGCACATGAAGCTGCCTCCTTATATAGGTGAGTGGGCATTGGATTCAGTTCTCTGACAAACTGGATCTTGTTTAGAAATAAAACTTTCAAAATTCTAAAAACAATCCAGAACTTCTTATAGTAGTTTGCTTCTTACTTTTTTTTTTCTCTCTTTACTCTTCTTTCTCTTCTTTTTTAAAGCGATTAATAAAAGATAAAGTTAATAAATTGATTTTTTAAAGTATTTTTCTTTAATATTTTCTAATGATATTTTTCCCAGTTATATATTAAGTTTTTTTTTTTTTTTTTTTTTTTTTTTTTTTTCAGGATACATAAATACCATCTCATATTTTAAAATGTTTTCTTTTAGTGAAGAAAAAACAAAAGATTTCTGAAGATTGACAGGTCTTATAGAAGAGAAAACCAAGACCTTGAGTAAGTATTGCTTCTGGTTATGTATATGTGCATTCCTTTCTCTGTGTGTGTATATATATATATATATATATATATATATATATATATATATAAAAACACACTCACATCTGCAACCTTTGTCAACAAGGAAAATTAACTATTATAACATTTTCAGACCAAAAATAACCTTTTAAACCACAGATCAGAAATTATGTCACTTTGTATACATACTAAAAAAGTTCCTTTTGAGTTCATTTGAAGTGGGATAAAAAGAACCTGTGTATATTTCATTTAATCCCCCACCAATATATTTCCAGTACACTTGACTTCCCCCTCCTCTTACCCCTCACCTTCTACCACACCTCATGTCATGCGCTTATTCATTCATTTATATATATATATATATATATATATATATATATATATTTTTTTTTTTTTTTTTTTTTTAAATATAGCGTTCATAAATTTTTTTATTTTTAAAAAAAATAAAGCATTAGAAAATAAATTAACCAAAATCACCTGAAGATACTGAAGGGTTGAAATCAATGTAGCGGAATTGGCTGATTTCCTAATTTTCTATTCTTGGGGATTTTAGAAAAGGAAAAATTAAAAAGAAGACATGGTTTTCATTGTTTCCTTCAGTTCTTTTAGGTGAAGAATGAAACAATGGTTCCCAGATGATCACTGAAGTTAAGCAATGTTGAGCCTCGTCAATACATAGATTGGTAACCACTTTGGAATACTAGGTGCTATAAGCTTGGATGTGAAGGTGGTGTAATGGATAATGGCTCAGAATTTTTAATTGGAGAGCTGAGTACCAATTCCTTTTGGGTTTGTTATATTCACATATGCGCAAATACTTTTGGGAAAGGTACGAATTCATTTCCCCCAGCTATGGGTTAGTTAGTAAAACTTGTATCACTAAATCATTATCTCTAAAATAAAACAAAATTTTTACACTCTAAAAATATTTTATGGCTTTAAATAACCTGCAAAAGGTTGATAAGCCATAGAAAATGAATCAATAAAAAAAAATAATTTCAAAGTTAAAAAAAGAAAGAAACAGGAAAAAATATACATGTGTGTTTCCCAGACTCTCTCTCTCTCTGTCACACCCCTCTTGTATAATTAAATAATACTTTTATGTGCCATGTCCCTTCAAGACATTGGCAATAATGGCTCTCCACAGTTTCCTGTCCTTTGTAGCTCTTTATTTTTGTTATCACTCATAAATTATGTTTTACCTTCTATTTACTCAAGCTTGCTAGGAAGGTTATGCATTGCTTTCCTCTGTCCCTTTAATATCAAATTTTCCAAGCCCTCTTTCCTCATTATGTGCCCTAGAAATTCCAACTTTCTCTTCTTTATGTTAAGTATAAATGTCTTTTTTGTTTTCATTTTCTCTAAAACTTTGTTGTTGCTCATAGAAATGGTAGCTACAATTTTTAAATTAACACTAATTGTAAACACTCAATTGATAAAAAAATTTATTAAGGACTGTCAGCTTATTCTTGAGTTATCTTGTTGATTCATGCACAAAAATATTATTCTGGGATTTCTTTTTCTTTTTAAGACATTTTCTTACCTCACTCCAACTGAATGAGAATATGCTTGATCCAGAAGCAGGCCGTCTCCCCCAGGATTTGTTAGAGCGGTGTGCAGCCATCAGTGTACGTCCAAATGCCATCAAAGATTTGGTTGACTCTATGGGCAGTAAGTAATGCTTGTTTACATAAGTAATGCTTGTTTACATGTACATGATCATTTTTTTTTTTTTTTTTTTTTTTTTTTTGCTGGATGTGCAGGGGAAAAAGAAAAAATTGTAAAAGCTGGTTATTATATTCCTAGTAACATGTGTCTAAGTTTGCTAAAAATTAAGTTGTGCTTTAACTATTAATAACCATATTGTCCTCAGTTTGTGGAAAAACTCAAAAATGTTTTACCGCCATTAAACATAGACTGTTGTTGTCAAAAAAAAAAAAAAAAAGTTGAAGATCTTGTTGGAGGTGCATAATTTAATTAAAGCAAGTAGCAAACAAGTCAGACATAATTAAAATGAAGGTAAAAGGCAAGAAAACAATTCCAATAATTTAAGTGGTTATTGCTCCTCACTCTTCAAAAATTGAAGAGTAATAACCAGCTAGCTCACACATTTTTTCTTTCTAGTTTTTTTTTTTTGTATTAAATTTCTGCAGTTGTTTTCTCCTTCTACCTTCATTTTAATTATGTCCGTCCTATTTGCTGTATATAAACAAAAGAAAAAAGTTGTTTTTTTTTCTTGTTCAAGAGTTCAACCTCATTTTTAATAATTTTCTATAGAACATTTCTATAGAAAACTATTTTAGACAAAAAATTTTCAGCAACTTCTCATATAGAGGCCTTGCATAATTTATCATTTGCTATGCAAGATGGGTGACTTCCTCAGATGTCTAGGATACTGGCTGTTACTGCTGTTAAATCTCATGCCATGAAGCCCTTCCACCTACAAGAGCCACCTTGTCTTTCCAACACTCACAGTCTTGGAATATCCTCCATCTGTTAGAGAACCTGATGAACATCATTCTAGTGGCTTTGTGATCTGCAACGAAGTTGTCTCCTGTTTGTAGTTGTTGATGGGTCAAACTGATACTATGGTAAGGGTGGTCATTTGGTTGTCACAGAATGTGACCAAGCCAATGAACATGGTGCTGAGTGTGTGGCCCATCATCAAAAGCAGTGACCCTGTTGAGTTCATTACATCTTTTCATATACTTGGGCTGAGAAGTTTCCAATATCAGTAAACTCTTCAGGGAGATCAACAGAAGCTGTGGCCGAGCTGCAATTGTCATGAGAGGCCTCCGGAGATTATTATGGCGACATTGGAATATCTCCCAACACACCAAATTACAAGTGTATGACACCACTGTTCTCTTTGTGCTACTACATGGTGCCGAAACATGACCTCTTGGCAAGACACACGTCTCCTAAATCTATGGTTTTGAGTCTTGCAACCCCAGGACCATTGATGAGATGCACTGATTTGATCAATGAGAATGTTACTGGACTTCTGATATTTATTAACAAATGAAGTTGTTATATCCACTAATTGTATAGCCTATCCATTGTGTGGCTGAAAAGTTTTAGTTTATCTAAAAAAAAAAAAAAAATTCTTTTTATACTTTCTATAACTCAATTGTCTTCTTTTATTGCTTAGAGGTGTCTGGAGTTGCTACTGATGTTGAAATGGGAATTGAAGAAATTGAAAAACTAATTGCCAAGGAGATAGAGCTTGAAGAGGAATTTGAAGTAAGCATAACATTTAAATTTATTTTATATTCTCTAATTACTAGTATATCACCAGGTGTTTTCTTAGTAATATACTAATGATGAATCAGATTCAACAAACATTATAGTATATTTTCTGCAGTGTGTAAGATTTTTGTCATTTAAGCAAAATTGTTAAATAATCAGTAAATTCAACATCATTGAATGTCTGTCATATTTGATGAAATCATGAAAAGGAGATTCATCTAGGTTTGGTGGTTTGAATCATATGATGGCTATGTCTCCAAACAATGCTCACTAGTAACTAGCTGGCCTTGGTGCTTCAATAGTTACTACTCCTGTATGAAGCATTTGGTACCATGCAGAGTGGTCTGTAGCCAGCTCTTCCCAGTTCTTTATATTGATCTGCATCGTTTTCAGTTCTCTCTTGATGCAGTCTTTATAGTGGAGTCTTTGACCACATCACTGTTGCTTCTCACACTTTAGTTCACCATAAAGAGAGAGGTTTTTTTTTTGCAATTGATTGTTGTCCAAATGATAGACATACCTAGTCCAACATTTTCTCAGGGTTTCTACAATTGACATGTTTGCTCTGGTCAGGACTTTGGTGTTAGGGACATTGTCTTTCCACAAGATTTGCATGATGTAGCACAAATAGCAGCACTGTAAACATGTCAATCAGTAAATTGGAGACACCAAAATAGTAAAAAATAAAAAAAATTAATATCTAGGATGTTTTAACAGAGGATAGAAAATGCAAAACTGGGATAGTGAAAGATGCCTTCCAAATGTTAAGCACATTATTAAGAAACAGAAAAATTTTGTTAGAAACAAAGAAAAGAATACTGGACTGTTATGTAATATCAGTCCTCCTATATGGCAGTGAATACAGAACAATCTCCTCACAAATGAAGATACTAGAGGCAACAGATGTGGTTCTACAGAAGGATACTTAGAATGGCCTGAACAGGTGAGTAACGATGAAATTTTAGAGAAAACAGATACAAAAAGGAAACATGCATAGAATCAGAAAGACAGTTGAAATTTCTAGGACACATAATAAGGAAAGAGGGCCTGGAAAATTTGGCACTCACAGGACATGTTGAAGGTAAGAGAGATAGAGAGGAGCAGAGCATAACCTCCCTAACATGCTTGTGTAAATGGCTGTCAGGATAGAGATTAGGAGTTAGCAAAAAGACAATAGGACCCAATTTGTTCTGCTATTTAACTCGTATCTGGGAGAAGAGATGGATTCATACCTTTCCCAAGGGTATTTGTGTATAAGTGAATGTAAACTAACCTGACTGAGATTTGAACTCAGCTCTCTGATTTCTCTTTCCAAGCTGTTATCCATTACACCACACTGCACATCTCAGTATGTACACACGCAGTGGATAAAATAACAGGACAGACTGGGTGGCAACTGTCTAGGAGAAAGTAACTCTGAATTCAAAACTGTATGTAGCCCTGGCATAGTATATACTATACAGCTAAAGAAAGGATCATTCACATTGGTTCAATGATCCTGACTACAGTCAAAGGATGATAATGTACACATTCCTAAAACAAAAAAAAAATATTTGCGATGGTTTGGACATGTTATTTAAATGGATGGCTGTCAAAGTGATTTTAACTGACTTGGCCAGAACTTGAACTCTGTTCTCCAATTTTACTCTTCACACTGATAACTGTTATGTTACACTATACACATCTCCTTATTATACAATAGTCTTATAATAATAATAATAGTGACTATTTATATATAAAATTCCATGATTTTCATTAGTCCATCCACCACATCCTCTAAAATAGTCATACATTGAGTGATTGAAACCAAATTTTGCGGAGAAGTCAAACAGGTAAGGGGGTACAAAGAGCAGTTGGTTTTACTAGGGTGCATAGCTTAGTACAATAAATTTTCATTAACTTTTGAGGAAAAATTAAGTTTTATTATTTAATATACAAAATACTGCTACTATTTAAAAAAAAATTGATTAAAATAACAAATACTTATTTGATAAAAATGCAATATTTTTTGCATATCTTTTAAGTTATATATATATATATATATGAGAATCCAGTTTCCAGTTTGCTCTGCATTTGTGAGAACTATAAACAAATCACAAAGCCAAATGCTTCAGAAAGTTGGAATTTAACTCTAGAAAGAAATATTTACACATGATATGTTGCATGCTCAAGAGTAAGAAATCCTAAGAATTTATTCTTCACTGTTAAAAAGGGAAAAAAATAAATTTTCTTAAAAAAAAAAATATTTTTTATCTAGAAGTCCTATAAAATTAAAGAAATCATTAAACCACAAAGTAGGGTTTTTGTCAAAGTATTTTTCCAAATAAATCCACTTATTCAAATTTCAGTGATTTGTTTGCAAAATTGAATGCAGTGTAGAGTTTGTAAATCTCAAAAAAAAAAAATGTTAGCGATAATGTCAATACTAAATACTGTGAGGATTTTGACACTTGTCAGCATGTCTAAAAAAAAAAAAAAAATTATAGTTCTCAAAATTACGGACTGTATCTTAATGCAGAAATGATTCAATGTAAACTTTCTTTGTAGCTTTTACTTTTCTTATTATTTTATGTTAATCCTGCTTGAAGAAAAGGTTGCTTCATACTAGCAAAAAAAAAAATCTCATTATCTTTTGTTTGTCTTTTCCAGAAAATGTTTGGTAAACGACCGCCAATGAAGATTATAAATCAAATCCAAAAGGATTGTGAATTATACAAATCTGGCCACGTTCGGGGCAGTCAGTCAAACAAGGAACTCCATAAGGCAATGAATGCCCATGTAGCCAATCTAAAGTTACTTAGTGGACCGATTGAAGACTTACAGAACTCTTTGCCAAAATTCGATAGTATTAAAAGTAAGTTTTTCTGCACATTTATCTCAAGAAATTCTTTCTTTCTCTCAAAATTAAATTGAACTAGCAATTGTTCTATTTTTGTATTTTTCATCAGATCCTGAAGATGAGGCAATCATGAAGGAACTCCAGAAACTGTTGGCAAAGGTAGAGGAAATGAAGAATCAGCGTGCCATGTTAGAAGATCAGTTTCGTACCAAATTGCGAGAGGATGATATTACTAATGTTCTTGTCACACAAGAGACAAACAAACAGGTGCGTATAAAAGTTTCTCGCCTGAAAAGAAAAAAAAATGATGTCCTTTCTAATGCTTTCTTTCTTTCTATAGTGATGTCTGTCCTGTACAAGGCCTGGAGGGCACTCAAGATAGAGGGTTATATTAAGAGGCAGTGTATATGTATCGGAGAGGAAGATAACAGTTAACCCAAGACTTGAACAGGTTAAGCTTAAAGTGATCAGGGGAAACATCCTCTTGTTTGTTGGTTCCACAGAGCAATGTTTCATGAGAAGGAACTGTTTAAGAGGAACTTCTTACCAATGGAATAGAGAGGGAATGTGGGTGGTTCGCTACAAGGTAAATGGCATGGTGGGTCCTAGCAATGACAGGACTGGCAGAACCAAGTGGCTCGTCTGAACACTTTCTAGTAGTAATAGTCTTAAGTTGTGTAGATTTCTTAAATGAAGCATTATTATTAATTTTTGAATAGTTTTCTTATTTCTCTTGTTTCTTTACACCTAGTAGTACTAGTAGTCACCTTAAGTTGTGTGAATTTCTTAAATAAAACATTGTCATTATTATTAATTTTTGACTAGTCTGTCTCAACTTACTTCTTTCTCTTTTTTTTTTATTTCTGATTCATACTATTTTCTAACAATCATGTTATGATAAAAAGTAACAGAAGTAAAAGAAAATCTAGTTAGAAATGAATAATTAACAATTAGGGAGGACAAAAATTTTTTCGGAAGAATATTGGCATGGAGATGATTCTAAGTTTATAGACTATAAACTTCCATGGCATTGCAAAAAGACTGCATTTTGCAAACTCTAGTGGAATATGGCATAAGGTCTTTGTTGTGACCAAGTAATTGGTTAAAGAATAACAAAAGAGGTTGCAGATAAATAGTGTATTGAACAGTAAATACAACACAAGTGTGTTACACGACTTGGGAGTGTGTGTCGGTTGACCAGCGTTCAGTCTATATCACTGTTCCCTCAAGGCCTACTTTTCCTACTAACTTTATAGTAAGTGGAAGAGTCCACAACAGTCTTTTTTAAAGGCATTGGTAACAAAAATTACTAAATTTCCTCATCACTCCTTTATAAGGGCATATCAGGCAGTATAGATTGATACTGAACTCTCCCTTCTTAGGGTAATGTATGAGATGCTGCCTGAATGATGTTCCCTTGTGGTTAAATGTTGTAGCATATCTATGGATGATAATGGGTATGTCCCCATTCACATAAATACAGTAGTAAATACTGTATGTTAGTCTGCAGTTGGAGATTCGTCTCCAGCTGTGCTGGTCAAACTCTCCACCTCTGGGCAGAGAGGATCCCCAGTCTAGGCTATGTTGAAGGGCAGAGTCTCATCTCAGAGAAACAACTACCCAACCCCATTTATACAGGCTCTATGGGGAATTTTTGGCTGAGCCTACGGGCTCAGATACCCCACATTAAATTCAGCCTTGTGCCATATCTGATCATGTGGGGTGGTTGGTAGATATCCTGCAGTTGGAGATTCATTGTGGAATTCATATGACTCACATCTAGCAGTTCACTACTTCTTTTATGCACTGCTGACAAATCTTGTATGTGTTGTTCTTGTCCTAAGTATTATTGTGCATTAACAACCTTCATTTGATTATTCTATTCAGTAACCTTCCCTGGGTTACAACATTAAGTATGTTCTGTTTTGAATCAAACCCAACCAGAAATGATTAGGGTAAATTGCAAAAGAAATTACTAACCTCTTTTGTGCTGACCTCTTTCCATGGACCTTCACTCTGTGGAGGGGTTGTTCTCTTCTCCATGATCTTCTAATGACTTCTTTCCATGCATTCTCTTTTGTGCTGAGCTCTTTCCATCTGTCCTCTTCTGTACTGACCACTTTTCATTCACCTTCTCTCTGTGAAGGGCATGTTGATTTGAAGGATGTTTTCACATACACACCAGTTGTGATAGATAAACATGTTTGATTATTTAAGAATAGATTTAATAAAGGTTGGTGATGTAATATAGTATTTTTGATGTGTGCTTATAGTTGGTAAAATACTTAACAGGACTCCCTCAAAGTATTTTCAATGTAAAGAATTATATTCTTTTTTAATTAGGGTGGCATTTGTAAAATCAGAGTTATGGCCAGTTTTGTTCCTGTGTATTAAAAGCAAGTTTAAAGGGTTGTCCCAATGTACATCCCTTTTATGTTCATAGATACAGGCTTTTAAATTTCAGATGTGTTGCCAATGTAAGTATTTTTACATTGCAAGCACTTTATTTGATAAATCCCAGCATCTGAAGTGGTGTGAAATTTATTTTTCTTCGTAATAATATTCTTGCTTATCTTGGAGATGCTGGTAAAGACCCTAGACAACCACTAAACATAAATAATACCTACTAGACATACACACATTTGAATATACATTAACATCTGAATCCCACACAAACTAAAATTATGATATACTTACATACATCAAGCAATAGTTATGTTCTTACAGTTAAGCTTAGAATCCATTAATTTTTTCGAGCTTTGGAGGAACACATCATCTCTCATTGAGTTCAGAATGTGTTATATACCTGTTAATATTCACAGGTATGGTATGTCCCAATCCTCATAAATATGTTGGACACTATTGTAAGTGGGGGGTAATATGCTTTTTAAGTAGTCCACCACTAGTAGTGGTGTACCTACTTCACGCCGCTGGAGAGCATTGTATTTTGTTGTTATAAAGATTACCATTTCATTTCCAACCTCCATTTTGGTTATTCCTCATTCAGTAACCCTTTCTAGGTTACAACAGAATGCCATAAAATTATACACACAAATGCTGCTTAACATTTCAAATGCACATGAAGCCTGTTTAACCAATGAAAATCAAACAACAAAAAATTAATACATTTTTTCTCCATATCTCATTATCTGATGAAGCTTTAATAAAATATATATTTATATTGAAACACTTGTTTTGTAAAAAAAATTCCATAACTACAATGGATAAAGTTTAAAATTCTAAAATATCTATAACAGAATGCATTTGCACTTAAAAAAAAAAATTACTATGACAATGAAATGCAGACTTTATTAGAGTTATAATAGCATGTTTGTCATTGTAATTTAGCCCTGAAGATGATCTTAGAAAAGGTCAAAATTATTTGGGTTGGAAAAACTATGACACCTTCCTTGATTAATTTCATCTTAACATCAAGATACTGCTTAGACAACTGGAAAGGATCAGTATAAAAATAAATAGACACTATATTATTCAATGAAACCTGTTTGAATGAAGATATGCTGCATATATATATATATATATATATATATATATATATATATATATATATATATATGCATACACACACAAAACATTTTTCATTAATCATCTGATGAAGCCATATAGGTGAAATGCATTATTAGATATTATTTTTGAAACATACTTTCATGAACATTTTTCCAAATGTCAATAACTTATAAATCTGTCAGGATTACATACCCAAAGTTTTTATATATCAGGTCATCCCATAAGTTATGTCCGAATTTTGAATAAAGAAAACAAGTGACCAAATGTTACATTTAATTACAGATTCAATCAACAATGTATTTTCCCTGATTATCTATGACTTCCTTCCATCTATTAACAAGATTACTAATTCCATTACTGTAAAATTCTTTTGGCTTTGATTCGAAGAACTCACAAATGTCAGTTTTAACCTCTTCCTGTGTTACAAAAGCTGTTTCTTCCAAATGATTCTGTAAGCTATGAAACAAATAGTAGTCTGAAGGAGCAAGATTGGGAGAATAAGGTGGATGAGGAATTTTCTCCCAACCAAGTTCTTCAATCTTTTGTGACGTGATTCTTGCTATGTGGGGTCGCACATTGTCCTTGATGAAACATCACCTCTTTTTGATTCACTAGAGCAGATCTTTTTTTCCTCAAAGCTTGGTTCAAATGCTCTAATTGCTGACAGTATATTTGAGCATTAATTGTTGCATTAGGTGGTAAGAATTCAAAGTGGATTATTCCTTGGCGATCCCACCAGATTGAAAGAAGAACCTTTTGCCCATGAAGTTCCCTTCTTGGCTGTGGCTGGGGTCCTTCCCTTTTATCAAGCCACTGTCTACGATGCTTAACATTTCGATAAAAGATCCATTTTTCATCACCAGTCACAAGTCTATCCCAAAAAGGTGAAACAAGTTGGCAAGAATGGAGAGAAAAGCAGATGTCAACTTGGGATTTGAGGTTGTTTTCAGACAATTCATGAGGCACCCATTTTCCAAGTTTAGGAACTTTTCCAAGTTGTTGAAGATGACGATGAACAGTTGTATGGTTTGAAGTGAGAACCACTGCCAATTCCTCAACTGATAAAGCAGGATTTTCTTCAAGGGCTGCTTCAAGAAGCTTTTCATCAAACTCAACTGGACGTCCAGTTTGATCTTCATCTTCAAGGGTGAAATCTCCACCTGTGAATTTTGCAAACCATCTTCTGCAAGTTCTTTCATTCACACATTCCTCTCCATAAACTGAGTGAATGTTTCTAGCCGCTTCCTTTCTTGAACTCATAAAGCAATGATTCTTGAGTACTTCTATGTTAGCAGGGTTTTAATCAAACAAATTTTATTGTTCTCTGAAATAAAATTTGATCAGTTTAAATGCATCTAAACATAAAAATAATGTTCAGCTCCATTAGACATTATAAAATACTCTTTAAATTTCGTTCATTTTAACAAAAAGTTAAAATTTAGACAGAACTTTTGGGATGACACACACACATATATATATATATATATATATATATATATATATATTCCGATGTTGAGCACTCTTCCCTTATAAATATAGTAAACTTTTAAAGGCATACTTTTTCTCTTTTCTTAATGAAAATCTTTTTTTTTTCTTTCTTCAAAGGTGATATTTGAAGAACAGTTAAAGAAACATGACAAGGTGATTGGATTGCTTGAACAAAATTTAGCTGCTCAAGACAACATCCTTCGAGCCCTCACCGATGCCAATGCCAAGTATGCTAATATTAGAAAAACCATTACAGAAATTACACTCAAGTAAGAACATTAACCCTTCTTTTCTTTATAACTTTATGGTTTTTCTTTTCTTCAATAGGACCATTAAAAACACAGATTTTATTTATCCTGAGTTTATCTGTTAAAATGTTGAGCCATAACATTTGATATCTTGAGGATATTAAAACTTTCATTCACTCTCATGTCTTGATACAGAAGATGTTCAGAGCATATATGATGGTTGCCTGATTGTTTCCTAGAGTGACTAGCTAATTTCCATTGCAGGAATATTTGTGTTTCTTCAACCTTTCACCCTTGTACTTTATGCTGCACCTATGCTAAGTGGATCTGAGTTAGTTTTCTGGGAGTGAACACATAATCTGGTATGATCATTAAATGAACAAGGCCAGTACACTTGAATACAGTGAAACCTCGGTTCACGAATTCGTTCATAACCCGAAATGTTCATAAACTGAAACTATTTTTCCAATAGGAATAAATGTAGAGAAAAAAAGTCACAGTACAATAAAATTGGGGAAAAAAAAAGCACGCCACAACATGTGGTAGTCAACTCGGTAATTATTCCATTCGGGCTAACTCAGTTGGGCAATGTTGTCTGAGAACCAAGGCATTTTCATCTCAAATATTCTGTTCAAAAAATGATTTGTTTAGCATGT
Organism: Acanthosepion pharaonis; assembly: GCA_903632075.3. Classification (NCBI taxonomy): domain Eukaryota; kingdom Metazoa; phylum Mollusca; class Cephalopoda; order Sepiida; family Sepiidae; genus Acanthosepion; species Acanthosepion pharaonis. The sequence continues at coordinate 282,776 of CAHIKZ030003453.1, read as the reverse complement.
GAGATGTTTGAGAACTGAGTTTGCACTGTACTTGGTTACAATTATGTGATTTTGTGCTACTGTAGCCATTGACCATTTTGTCTACCCATTTTCACTCACAAGGCTAGGACCAAACCAGGGTATGATTTTCAAGCAGTTCCCAATGGTGCAACAGGCTGTGATGGTACCCACAGGCCAATATCTCCTGGGCAAATTTACTCTGATGAGATTTGAGTCTACATCTCATAGTCAGAATGCTGAAGTTTTAAAAACCTTGCTAGTCCTGGGTATGACAATAAACTGAATTTGGCAACAAGGCTTCTGACTGGGAGATTGGATGTTTTGTGGAGTATGGGACCATGTCTTAACTGCTGCTGTTCCCAGATTAACCCTGACCTGGGGTGGTAGCATCTGTTAGGGTCCCAGCTATGGGCAAATAGTGACCCTCCCCCAAAAAAAAACTAAAATCAAAATACTAGGAAACTATAAAAATACATTTTTTATAGTAAATATATCAGCAATACATTTTAAAAAGAATAAATTGACCAATACATTTTTATTGTAAAATTGAGGACAAAAAAAATATTAAAAAGTAATTTGCTATGATTAATCCCATTTCATTTTGTAAGATTATTTGGTTAAGAAAAAAAAAACAGTTAAGTAATTAAAATTTAATCATGAAATAATATCATTCTTTTGAATTTATAAAGTTTGAATTTTTGTATTTAGATTTCAGCATTAAATATTCTATATAGGTGTTGATATGCCCTTAAAGAAAAACAAACAATTAAAAACTTGACCATGCTTAACCACTCTTGAACTGAAAATTTGTTGTAGCAAATTGTGCTTTGAAAATTGGGAAGAAAGATATTGACAATGGTCATGAATTAATGCCAGCATTACAGACTGAATATTACATGTTTAATGTAAATGCCTTGCTCAGTGAGTTCACATGGAGTATCTTAATTTAGTTCTCAAATGTCATTTAATCTTTCAAAAAGGTATTTCCTCTTGATAATCATTCAAATGATGTTTTCTGGAAGACTGAAGTTTGTAATTTCAAACTCTCTATATAACGTGTCTTTTCAAGGTATGGGCGTTTATAATTCTCCACAGCTTCTTCTCTTCTGCTGCTTTCAGTAATATTTGCTTCTTTATAGCCACTCTTTGTCTTTATGATACTTGTTCTGCAATCCATTTACATGAACTTATCAAGTAGGGTCTGTCATTTTTTATGTACCCTAAGTGTTAAATACTCTCCAAGCCTTCCTTCTTCATTGTGTCCCTAACTATCTCTTTGTGATTGTTATCAATAGTTTCTTTATAGTTTCTTTATAGTTTCTATTCTCAAAACTTACTTATTTGCCACAACAAACATGGTTCTACAGAAGAATACTGAGAATACCATAGACAGAACATGTGATCAACAAGGAAGTATTTTTTAAGAAAAATGTAAATGAAAAGGACACTTAGAATCCCGAAATGTTGAAAACAGGGTTGGAGAATTTGACACTCAAAGGATATATTGAAGGCAAGAGATACAAAGGGAAACAGTAAATAACCTATTTAACAAGTTTGTGTGAATGGATGACAGAGCAAAGAGTGGGAGTGATAGAAAAAGATGGACATATCTATGAATTACAAAGGATAGGAAATTGTAGAGGGCACGTTCTGAAGAGTCACGGTAGATATAAGAATTTGCCACATGCCCTGTACATGCTGTTGATAGAATCACATTTAAGTGACTTCAAGTTTTTTCTTCATTTATAACAAAATTATCCAACTCTTACTCCCATTCTATATAAGAGTGCAGACATTACATATTAGTGAAGCTCACAGTGTCTATAAGTTTTATAATTCTTTTTCTCTTTTACAGGAGAGAAGCTTTGATCAAAGAATTAATGAACAGTTATGATGTGTATGAAGATCTTTTGGCCAAATCACAGAAGGGCCTTGAATTCTATACAAAGCTTGCTGCAAATGTAGACCAACTTCAGCGACAGTGTCGCAGTGTGTGCCAAGTGCAAGGAGAAGAAAGAGACCAAATTAAAAACAAATATGCAGCAAAGAGTAAGTTAAATCTATAACTACAGTTTGTTGTGGTTGACGGTGGGAGTGTGACAGTATTTTGCTGTTAAGTAAATGCTTTCTTTGCCTGTGGCATAATGCGCAACATACACAACTGAAGAATTTCTATCACTGAATATTTTCATGGGCCGATGTATCCTCATGGGTGGCCTAGGCTTGCTGGGACAGGGATGATTTTATCAAGTCATCATTTCTAGAAGGGTTTTTTGAGTTTTAAAAAGGTATTATTCTTTGGGTGATTCTGTTCAAACTCCAAATCTGCATTGAATTCTTCTTGTTGCTGAAATAGAAGGTACAGAGGGAAGAAGGAGGCAGAAACACTGGAAATGGATTTGGCAACCTTATTACGGTAACAACGCTCTGTTGATGGGAAATGTCTTCCCAAGCAAAAGACACGTGTTTACCCATTGAAAGTTCAGGGGAAAAAGAGAACGATTTTTCTTGTTTGTCTTTGGTGCCAGGAAACCCTTCTTTATTCGTGCACACATCATTAGTTTTTCCTGTCAGGGAGCATCCTGGGAGATAACTCTTTTTTTTATTTTTTTGTATTTCTTTTATCTTATTGTGATTTGTTTTTCATTTTTTTTATTTTATCAATTATACAATCCTCACAGGTTGCTATGGTTATATTTTTCTGTTAATGCTGCCTGCAATTTGAATCTGAAAAGGGCCGTTCTTATGTTCTTAATCTTGCAAGAAAGGAACCTCTTCCATGAACCATCATAATTTAAATAATATACAATAATTTTTATTTATAATATAATTTGTTTATAATTCTAATAATCTTTTCAGTTAGATTTCAGCTCTCTAAATTGATTGTACGCTGTTTTTTATAGACATTAAATTTTGTCTTTGATTTTTGCACAAAGTGTAAAAAATCAATTTTTTTTTTTTTTTTTTTTTTTTCCTCTCACCTTCAAGCCAGTTTGGACTAAAAACTGGCACTAAAGAATTATCTATCAAACAAAAAAATTTCATCCTAATTGGATGAAAACTGTGGAAGCACATAAACAACATCCAAACACACACACATACATTTTGAGAATATAGATATAGATGTAATATTGTGGCTGTAGAATAAAGTAGAGTAAATTAAGGATAAGAAAAAATCCATTGCTTAACTAATAGCCACACAGATTGTTGGAAATATATTGTATTTTTGAAATATGTATTTAACAGGACCAATGGACAATCACAGGTCCCACAAGAAAGAAAGGGTAAAAGGAACAGTCTTTTCATTGGTTATTTTAATTAATCAGGAACAAGCAAAAAGACAAGATTTTTGAATAAGAAAAGGAATGCTTTCCTCCAACTTTCTTTTACTGACGTTTTTGTCTTTGTAGCAAGCATATGGCCTAAAATAAAAAAAGTTAGAGTAGAGAAGTTCACTCACTTGTGTCCTCGCCATCAATGACGAATGGTCGGCAACATTTCCTTGCTCAAGGCAATAAAAAGTCTTTTCATTGTTTTTTGAATTATTTAGGAATGAGCAAGATTTCTGGATAAGAAAAGGTGTGTATTTCTCCAACTTTTTTCTATTGGGGTTTTTGTATTGGTAGCAAGCAGATAGCGCCCCCACCCCCCAAAGTAGAGAAGTTCACTCATTTGTTGTGCCCTTTCCATCAATGACAAGTGGTTGGCACCATTTCTTTGCTCATGGCAATAAAATTTGGCCTATACAGATTCAATGCATTATTATTACAAGCAAACCTCTCACTTGGTGAAAAGATGGCTTTTGATTTCCATTGAGAAATCAAGATGGTGCGACTTTGGGTTATTTGCATAAGGAGGCCCATTGTGAACAATATGGTTATTACTTAAATAGCTAATTTTTTTTTTTTTTTTTTTTGCAAATAATCATGGAAATACATTGCAAATTAAAAAAGGATTTTTTGTTGTTCAGGAATTAAAGAATTAATTACTGACTGCTAGAGTCATTATTTTATATATATATATATATATATATATATATAGTGTTGACTTCTATGTTCACTTTTATATTTACACACGCTCTATCTCTGATATTGAGCACTTTATCCCATAAATATAGCACACCTTAAGACTATATTTCTTTATATATATATATATATATATATATATATAAAATTTTATTTTTTTTTTTTTTTTTTTTTGTGTTGATTATAGCTCCTGTCCCAGCACGACCTGCTGCTCCAAAGCCAAGTCATTCTTCTCAGTCATCATTACCAAGTTTTGAAGGACCAAAACTTAAAGACTATTTACCATATATGAAACCAGCTACCTTTGGCAAAGGGGCAGGAGAGGGCCAGTCTAGTGGCTTATCCACCCCAGATGAACCATCCAGCCTTCCAGACCAGTCAATGCCATCCATGGTGGGTGCTGGCATCCCTCATTCCAAAGACGGTGAGAACATAACACCAGTATCGACTGGAGTAGGCCAAGCACCACACATTCCACAGGTGCGTTTTGTATTATTTGTAGTATTTTACATATTGAGTTTTCAATATCTTTTTTTCTTTTTGTTCATTCTTTTTTTTTCTTTTTGTTCATTCTTTTTTCTTTTTTTCCTTTTTTCTTTCTCTCTTTTCTCCTCTTTTCTCTTTTTTCTTTTTTCTTTTCTTTTCTTTCTTCTTTTCTCTTTTTTCTCATATTCCTCATTTTCTCTGTTTCCCTCTCTTTTTTTCGTGTATATATATATATATATATAAAATGTGTGTGTTAGTGGGTACATGTTTAAGTTGACATCCTTATCCTTTTTTATTTTCTTGACCATAAAATTGTCACCCAGCCAAGATTGAGAAGTCCTACTATAGGAAATCTCCTATGACCTAATTGGTAAGGTTATACTTTGGCTATAGGAGTGATAAATAGAAAAAGGGAATGTAAGTTCACTTCCTGTTGGAAGACACATATTTATTTAATAGAAATTTTTGATCTTGACCAGTTGTTACTAATTTCACTGTTTAAGAAAATAAAAATGCAGGGATGTCAACTGAGATGTGTAAACACTAAAAATAAAAATGTTGGATTAAAAAAAATCTATTTATATGTGAGTAATTGAATGACAAAATGGAAAAACTGTTAAGTATTTCATCCTTTGAAAACATTTTTTTTTTTTTCAGACTAATAATAGCCTGTTAAAATTCTACATTGAGAAAAGCTGAAAAAAAGCTTGAATTTAACTTTAAAACAAAGAATCACTTTTCCTTCTTCAGTGTTTGTTATAATTCCTCCACCACTACATATGATTCCATCACTAAAACAATTACTAGTCTGAAGAAGTCTTTTCAAAAAGTGAAATACATAATAGAAGAGTTTTCCATTTTTCTCATTCAGTTATTCACTACTCATCTGACAAAGAGTTGTATACCTTTATTTATATATATATATATATATATATATATATATATATATATATATATAAAAATATGAGAGAGAGATTTAATAGGCTGGCTAATAAATTTTGTGGAATAAAAAACAAAATGTTAATATTGGCAATAAGATTGAGAGATGTTTACTATATACAGACAAACCATTCATCAACAGACTAATAGGAAGAATGGGTGATCCGTTAAAGCGGATTGTTCGTAGATAGGAAGGGATTATTTTTGAATTATAAAACCGTTATAGTAACTACCAATAGTTATGATCATAATGTAAATACTATAAACATGTATATATGGCATAAATAAATATATACTTAATATAGATATTTTAATCAAAATAACAAAAATAATAGATTTCTCACAGCTACTTATGTATCATACTTTCTATACTGTGCACCTGTCTTCATTTACCATTGAAAGAGCCATCTCCGCTGCCAAACGGTTACTTTGAGAACTAATACAACTTGTTCTGCTAAGCTGGCAAATCTTGAAATACATTTCTGACAATTTGGAAGTTTTTTCCCCTGCAGATTTTTTTTATTTTGCCTGCAGATTTTGTCCATTGCATCTGAAGTCCATTGATTGGATGGGGTTCCTTAGATGAGAGGTTTGCCTGTATTAGATTTTGGCTAAATTGAAGCACAAAGAGAAAGATTTTAAAGTTGGAATTTTTGGACATGCCTGTGTCCTTTATCAATGAAATGAGGAATAAAAAAAGAAGTGGAACTTACTCTCCCAAGGAATGTTGTTGCTCGTTAGAGGGCTCCTTGTGGAAATTATACTCTGAATAAACTCAAATCCCTGTTTAATCCCTAAATGTGTGATTTTATTTTGAAAATATATTTCAACTCTGATCTGCGTCTTTCTTGTCAGCTGTTGAATGAAGACACTAAAAGCATGCTTCTGATGTCATCGATACTATGGAATGGTTGGTTGAAGTGTACAGCAACAGGGAAATTGTTGCTGTTTTAATCATATTTTATTATTGTTTAATCACAAATATCTCCAGTTATTTCTCTCCAGGGTAACTCCCTCAAAGTTAGTATGAGACACATCTTTAGCTTGTCTTTGTACCTGAGCCACAACCATCCAATACTCCTTTGTCCACTGTCAAGCTGGCTATACAGTGGACAAAGTAGTGTTAATATATAATAGGATAAAGAACAAATAGGAAACATAACACATTTTGCTTTTATTAAAGCTTCATCAGAATAATAAAAGCAAAACATGTTAGATTTATGTTTCCTATTTGTTTTTTATTCTGTCATTCTGTTGGATTCTGATCCATATTTGATTTCAATTTTTTCTCTCTCTCACACACACACAGACACACACATTTTAAGTGGACATTGAAATTAACATGCAAAATTGACAGTCTGTTTCATGCTAAACACAATTGTCAGGTCATTGATTGTGTGACAGTTATGGGAAATGGACTGTTGTCTCTAGGTGTTGACTTCAATGTCCACTTTTATATTTACATATGCTCTATCCCTGATATTGTACATTTTAACCCATAAATACAGCATACCTTAAAACTATATTCTATCATAGAAAAGGCAAGAGGAAAACCTTTTATGCCAATACCTTTTGTCCCTTGATCTTTATCAAGGCAGGTGCAGAAATTTTATTTGACATTTATACACAGAAGTAACATTTCTATGCTTACCTTGATAAAGCTTCTCAAGGAATGAAAGGTGTTGCTATAATATCTGTATTTTCACACACACACACACATCTATATTCTAAAGAATTAATGAATTTATTTTTAATCTGATACTTTTATTGTTCCAAAGTTATTATTGTGGACAGTTTGTATTTAAAATGGACCCCCCCTTTTCATTTCTTAAACTGTATTACGGCTATGGTTAAAAAATTAAGGAGAGGTCTATTTCAAATATGATGTATAATAATGTATGTTTTGAAGTTATAAAAAATGCTAGAGTAAAAATTTTTAATTAATTTTTTATACACAAACACACACACCCAATGAAATGGACTAAGTCCGACAATTATTTGATATATTTTCTATTTATACGTTATTTTTATAGATACCATTTAAGAAAATTATCTGTTTTTTTTAATTAAACAGTGTTAATTACATTTACTGGCCTGAATCTTTGAAATTTCATAGAAAATATGTGTTCACCAACAGGAATTGAACCTGTGTCCTACATGGAACCATTAAAAAATATATTAAATATGTCAGAATTGAGTCCATTTCATTGTATATTGTTATTGTTTACATTAAGATGCATTTCGTGAACTGATATGATTGATCGAGAAAAATTGTCGAAGATTAATTTGGATTTTGCTAACCAGACACTTCTCTATAGCTAAGTGG